>JAFBJT010091203.1:0-11348 GCA_016785325.1 Chascanopsetta lugubris | reverse complement strand
TGTGTGTGTGTGTGTGTGTGTGTGTGTGTTTACAAGTCATGTTTAATTAGTACAGACAGGCAGCCATGAATCATCTGATTCAGCTCGACCCCCCCCCCGCAAACCTTTGCCTTCACCAGTTATACACCATGTCACTGGTAAAATGCTAACAGTGCTGTTTTTAATGGAGTTAACGAGCGGGGACGTCGGTGACGGTGGCACCTGGAGAATTAGTAACGATGGCCCGGCTAGATGGGACTTACTCTATTCTCAGCTCAGGGTGCCAGTATGGCGTTCTTGGAGCATTACTGTGGGGTTGTGTAAGCACAACGGCGAGGGCCAGTGGACGAGGTCAGCGTCCGCAGCTGTTTGCATGATGTCCTCATCCTCAAAGCAACCATGACTTCAGGGCCGGGGTCCGCCTCACTTCAAGAACAGACCGTCGCACTTTGCGGTTTAACACTCAGATCGCACATCTGCTGAAAGGTTTCACGCGCATGACGTCTCTGTGGCGCGACGCGGCCTTCTTGGCCTGTTGAGTAATCGCAGTTGTGTCAGCGACCCCGCTCGGGCCAGATGGGTGGTTCTCCATTCCTGCACACATGTCCAATCGGCCTCAAAATATTATTGAATTCCTTCCGCACCAGAAGTCAAGTCTGCAAGCGTCTCGCATTTCCATATATCTGCTACTCTATCTACTACACGTGAGTGAAAGTATGTCCAGCGTGTCACAGCGGATACGCTCATGTTCCAACCTCCGCCCCGACCTCTTGTTGCTCCCCTCCCTCCACGCTCATATTGATACTGTCCAGAGGCTGTGCTCTGTTTTCCCTCACCTTCTCCTTTCATGGCTTCTGACGTGACGCAGCTTGCACGATCATGTTCCCATAGCGCTAATACCCCCGGTTACAAATGGCAGAACCAACCAAATACACCCATTTAGATTCTTTGAGAAACAAGAAGTACTTCAGTTGAAAAATGGTGGATGTGGTCATTGCATTCCTGCATTACCTCAACATTTTGCTTAATATGTATCAATAATGACTTTTAAAGGTGCAGTGTGTAAGATTTGGTGACATCTAGAAGTGAAGTTGCATGTTGTATCCATCACCTCACCCTCACCCTTCTGAGTATGCAGGAGAACCTATGGCACACTTCAGTTGTCATTAAAACTCAAAAGATGTTTAATACGTCCACTTTTACTTCTGAAAAAAACATGGCGGCCCCATAGAGAGGACCCCCTCCTCATGTAGATATACTTTAATGGGCTCATTTCAGGGCACAGGAAAAAAATATATTTACGTGATTATAAATTCTTGAAAATGTATGTAATTGTTTAGAAGTTACAGAAATGACCAAAATCTTACACACTGCACCTTTAAGGGTCATGGAAAAGAATAAAACATTTAGGTGATGATATATTATATAAGATGTTGGTACATACTTGTTTTGTAATATTTACAGAAGTAACAAAAATGGAATCTTACACACTGCACCTTTAATGACGAATTATTATGTTGCTAAATGCTGTCAAAGTATATTAGCATTCACCTTTGCTTTCGAAGCATGGATGAGCCCATCAGCTGTCCACCCTCGCCTGTTTGTTTGGCATCAGGTGGGAATTCCTCTCCTGGACTTGGCCTCTCCACTTCAAAGTGGCTGGACTCTCAGGTCAAAAGTCCACTTGGCATCAGACATCTGTCATGTGCGAGGATCTGCCCGTGTTTATTCAGGCATTCTTTGGATTTTCAAAGGTTCAAAAAGCATGATACAGGAAGAGAGGGTACGACAAGACGTCTGTGGAGGAAGTTTTTTCGTTTTGCCTCTGTAATGATGTCGTGCCGCGGTCTCTGCCAAGTGTGGATGAACGTGCAGGATCAGCGTCTGCTCGGCCTGATGAAGCGGCATGCACTTCCTGTTGTTGTGCGTCTGGGTCTCATGGTCAATGACATCGGGGCCAGGGGTCAGGGACCTTCCTTGTCTGGCTTGGTAAATGTACAGTAGACTGTGTGGGTGTGGGTGGGGGGAGGGGCGTGGTCCATGCGGAGCTGCTGCATCTGTCAACACTCTATCCGTGTAAACATGGCCGTCTGATGAGGAGTGATGACAGAAAATCTCTAGAACCACCAGGAAACTGTGTCACCCGCCCCTGTGGGATTGCCCAGTGCTCTCTGACACACTGACACACTCACGAGCTACACACACACACACACACACGCGCGCGCACTCTCTGTTCACAGATAAATCATAGTGAGTGGCCCAGAAGGACAGTCAGGTTTTTGGAGAAGTAGGTCAGCACGCAGGGGCGGCTGCCAGCCTGCCAATATAGAGCCATAGTGACCAGAACCTGTTTCGCCCTGTTGAATTTAAAAGAAACAGCATTTATAGTCACACTCTCTCGTGCAGACGGGCTGTGGCCCAGATGAGTTATCACTATCTAATTTCATACAGCACAAGCCAAGCGTTGACACTGATCTTGTCAGCAAGACATTTCACATCAACAAGTCGAGGTCATGTGGCGCGCTGATCAACCATCTGTCTCGTGGCATCGCACCTCGTCATCAACCCAGCACTAAACATGTGGCCGTGACACATACCTGGTTTGTGAAGTTTTTATCAATAGATGGGACTTTTTATTTGATAGTAATTGATAGTAATGATAATTCCTCCTCCTCCATGTTAAAGGTGCAGCATGTAAGATTTGGTGACATCCGGTGGTGCGGTTGCCTGTTGTATCCATCACCTCACCCCCACCCTTCCGAGCATGCAGGAGAACCTATGGTAGCCCTCAGTTGTCATTAAAACTCAAGAGATGTTTCGTATGCCCACTCTGGGCTGCTGTAAAAACATGGCGGCCCGCAGAGGGTGGACCCACTCCTGGTGTAAATATACATTCAAGAGATCATTTTAGATTCATGTAAAAAGCAAGTCATACATTGGGGTGATAATATATTTGTAAAAAATGCCTATATATATATATATATATATATATATATATATTATATATATATATATATATATATATATATATATATACATATAATTGTTTTGTAATTCTGTTTCTCTATATACAAGTGACAAAAAGTGTACACACTGCACCTTTAAAGATACACGTCGTTATGTTTACAATGCAAGAATCCAATTTCATAAAGCAGGTGATGCCTGAGGACGACCAGGCCTTTTCAAAATGACCCCGTGGGCCGTCCCTTCTCATTCTTCATCCAGACCCATCTCCCTGTTTTCCTCTTCTTCCTCTGTCTTCCCCCTCCCTCCCTCTCACCTGCTCATATGAATATCATATCCTGGAATGTGTTTTCCTGACCCACATTCCTCCACAGAAACCTTATGTGGCTACCACGTAGCATGTGTGCACACCACCTCTTTCCAAAATCCCCTCCCCTCCTTTGTTCTCCCCTGTACTCTCTCAGTTTGACCGTCCCTCTTCTCCACCATCATATTTCTGCTGGGGCGCCCGTGCAGCAGGAAATCTAATCATGCAGGGGAGTGTCCTGTCAGAGTGCTCAGGGTGAGAGGTTAGTTGTGGCTGGCACTTCCCCGTGTGTCTTTGTGAGGGGAAGAGGTGTGGATGTGTGTGTGTGTGTGTGTGTGTGTGGATGTGTGTGTTTGTGTGTGTGTGAGACACTTGAATGGGAAACCCCTCGCTCAAGTCGTATACAGGTACATCCAGTGTTAAAGGGTCATTCAGTCTATTGCCTTTAAAGGTTATAGCATGGCTTCAGTTTCTATAACATCTCCCTCTCAAACTTTACGAAACTGCAACTCACTTGAACAGCCTCGAGCCATAACATCTGAGAATATGGGTCATGTATGTGTCTGAAAGATTAAGGTGTCTCCACGTGTTTTGGACGTGTTCCTGTGTGTGTGTGTGTGTGTGTGTGGGGGGGGGTTAAGTTTCTATCTCTACTCCTCTTTCAGAGCCTGACAGAGATTCCTCCCTGTCTGTCAGCACAGACACATTTAATGCTACACACATTCACGCACACATGCACACACTAGTCCATCACCTCTTGAGATGAAGAATGCAGATTTAAAGCACTTAGTGAAACATGAACTTCAGCCCATCCTTCCTAATAAATGAGCCCTATAAAACAAATGGGAAACCCTCCTCATAATTAATAGATCTCTGAAACGCCATTAAAGCTGCATATTTCAACTTTTGTTTGCACTGCGCTCGTCTGCGCGCGATCATATCTGCTCCGGGTCTCGCGTTTCTACGTTTCCCACTAATTCGTTTTGCCTCCTCGGGCCAAACCAAAACAAAGTGCTGAGCCAGACAGGCAGACAGCGAGTCAGCGAGGTCAGATCTCACAGTGTGAAAGGTTGCAGTCAGAAACTGTAGATCTCCTGCTCCCGCACAGAGGCAGGTTCAGGTTGGATGTTTGCTTTGAGTGATAGAAAGTACGCAGACAATAAGACCAGCGACGTGCGCTCACACGTGACCTCCTGCTTTATCCCTCCAGACAGGAAGACAGACAAAAGACCAAAACAGAGAAACAGAAAGAAAATACGACTGGAGGGGAATAGTTGGGGTCCACGGAGTCAAATCTAAAACACATATGGCTGAGTCATCACGGAGGCTGTTTGCACATGTCAGCAAGAAAGAATCAATATATAATGTAAACCTTAGGGACACTGGGAATCCAGCACTGTTGTGAATGTGAAAGTGCAGAGCACATGTGCCAAACCCGAGGCCCACGGGCCAAACGTGGCCCACCACATCCTTTTCTGTGGCCCTCGAGCGCTCACAAGATTTAGAGAGCTATGTACTTGCATATGTATTTGCACATTTACGTAAATGCATTTACAACAATTGTTACTTGAATAGATAATAATCAGATATGGGGAGTAATTCTACTATATCATAATGAGCGATTATTATACAGTCTTATCCTTACCACCAGCCTTTTGAAGGCAACCATAATGCTGATGTGGCCCTCGGTGAAAATGAATGTGACACCCCTGGTGTAGAGCAACAAAGCAGATAGTACTTCAAGTCTAATTTTCCTGTCTTTTTACTTTGAAATTTGAAACATATGTAAAATAAAAAAGTACTAGCACACAGTATCTTTCGGTGGAATTGATATACAAAACAAAGTCGGTTGCTTAAAGTTCAATTTAAGTGAAATATTAAATGTCTGTACGAATGAACTCTTTAATTTCTATCAAGTGGTCACACGTGGTATTGCAGGACGATGCCGACCCCCTAATGACACGTCTCTGGTTTGTTTACAAAGTCTTGTTATTCATGTCGGAGGTGAGATATTATTCAAAGACATAGACAAACGAACTGCAGCCGTCACACAGAGAAGAATTGTTTTTTTAAAGGGCACATCCAAGAAAGTCTTGGCTGTTTTATGGTACTTTTCCAGTGTGGACACACCTTGATATTTTAGGTGCTGAATGCTGCTCTGACTCACAGAGGCAGCAGCAGGTGGCCTCCCTGACCTTCTCCTTGAACCAACACGAACACACACACACACACACACACACACACACACACACACACACATACTTTTTATGTTTTGCAGTTTATACCTGGCCACGACTGGCACCAGTGTGTTGTCAGTGTGGGAAACACCAGACTAATCCTGTGGGACGAGCTGTCTGTCTCAATGTGTAACATGTTCCCACTGCAGGCTGGAAGAAGAGTGTCCAAGTTTAAAATGCGCGCACGTGTGCGTGCGTGCGTGTGTTCAGCTCTCGTGAGTTCGAGTCCTGGCCGTGGAGGAAACAGCTTTTCACAGTCGGGGTATTGAAAGACACATCGAAGATTCTGATGAAGAATGTGCTGACAGTGCGTTTCACTCCCAGCACGTTTGCTCTCATTCCATAGGATGGGGTTTACACGCATTGCTGCGATTAGTGACTTACTGGCTGTAGCTGACTTTGCCATGTATTGTGTGTCCTATGCTCTTATAACACACATTGGATGGTGCGCTCTTTACTTCTGCAGCTGGTGATCTATATCTTTCTTGTTAAATCATCCCGGATGAGGCAATGAAACACATGTGCTAACATACGTATTTGAAATGAATGTGACATTCAGGCTGTGTCCCGTATTTTCTTCCTAATTGTCAGGTGTTGTGCCGCTGCTCCGGAAAATGCGCCGCTCTGATGGACATTCCCAGCGTTAATCAGCGTAGGGATTATTATTCCTGAGTTTTGAGTTACTCCAATGAAACCTCTCACACTCCTTGCCCAGTGTCGATGGGCTCCCAGGGGCTGAGGAGTGAGTGAGTTTGGGGGATTCCGTGGGAGTAGCTGGCTCCGTCAACCACCTGCAGCAGCTGCTCTCACACTTCAACCCCAACTGAGACGCCATGCTCCGTGGCTCGGTTTGCAAAATCTCATTTTTTTCTGTAAACGATAGACTTTCATTGATAAATCACGTTTAGCTGGATTTCTCCCCTCAGCAGCACTAACCTTTAATACCGGGTGGATAAAACAGAAGCGCCTGATTGGTTTATTTCCCCCCGCAGCTGCTTTCGCCACCCTTATTTCCGTCTCAACTGCTTCCGACGGACTTCCTGTTGTCTATTCTTCTGGGCGCTGAGCTGCAAATTCAACATTCTTGATTGCTCTTTTGCAACTTTCCCATAAAATACCAAACTTTCTGAACACATGACTATAAATCGAGCTGAACTTGGCGGTGTGACAGCGCATGGATTGGATTTCCTGCCCTCTCTCCTTCTGACAGCTGCAGGGATGAGGGTCCGCAGCAGTGAGCCAGCAGCTGGATGAGAGTAGCAGCGGTGGTGTGGGGTGAGAGTGGGAGTCTCATCGAGTTTTAACGGCAGCTATGTTCCCTTCAGCAGCACGTGGCTGACTCTTTGGCCTGCGTGGGACTGATGGTCAGGGTCTCCATTAGCCCCTCCCACACCAGGGTGCCCTCTACGAGCATCACACCGTAGCTGCAGAGTGTGTTGTGTTACAAACCAAGCAACCTAGGTCATTTACTCGGGGGTCTCAAACCTACAAGAGCCCTAATGTTTATTCAGTGGAAATGAGTTTGTCTGGATTACAGTTTTGTGAACATGCACCTCTGAGATTAGGCCACACCCACACATGTCCACTGTGAGTATGAGTAATAAGGCTTCCTTCAAGGACATTGACTGTGGGCGCTTAGCATGAATCATAAGGCATTTAAAATTGAATGAAACCAGACTTTATAATTTCCTTTCTGACCATTTTTTTTTTACCCAATATATGTGATTCCAAACCTGACTGTCGACAACTTCAATCACATTTACATAAATGATTCAAGGTGCTTGACATCTGTTGTTATGCAATCTTTGGCTGTGTAAAAACAACAACATAATGCACATTTAACTGTACTGGAAAAGGATGACCTCTGCAAGTCCACTCACACTTAATGTGGAACTTCGCACCACTCCCAGTCCAGTGTTGTGGGGTAACCTGGAACACACATGGCAGCCTCTCCCTCGACCAACCAAACACAAAATCTCCTACTTTTAAAACGCAAATATTTGGCGGCAGGTGAATCACCTCACTGTGTCTGCTCGCGCTGGCTCATCCTCGGCCCTCCCTGTGCCGCTGTGAAACTTTTCCAAATGGTTGTAAATGAGTTTTCAAGGCCTGAGCTGAACCATTTGTTTGAACAGATGATCTTGTGTCGGTGAAAGCGGAATAGGAACGAATCCGGTGGTTGTTTGATCTTCATTTGGAGTCGGTGTGGACGTGTACGTGAGGCAGACATCCTCCTCCTCAGGTGTGAAACTTGTCTCAGCTTCTTTACAAGCGAGAACGACTCCTGGACTCTCTCCACTGAGTCACCCAGCCCTTGGATTTAGAATCCGCGTTGTGGTGCGATCCCGCCTAATGAGCATTTCTGTAAACTAATTTTTACAACATGTTTATTGCAGGACTCCCTGTGGAATCCGGGGTTGCTCTGGTTTGTCGGTGGCAGCGGAGCAATGCAGTGTTTACAAGATGCTCTCACAAAGCCCCACGCTGCTGCAGTTGACAGTTAGCTGGAGTGTGTCAACATGTGGTGGACGCTGGTATTGCACTGCCTGTGTTGCACATACGTATATCCACGCATATACCGAGGGCGCCGTCTGCACCCGCGCACACTAATGTGCTGTTTCCATTCTCTCACCCTGGTATTACTGGGAGTGAGCTGGAGGGAGGCACTGCACAAGAAAACAGTATAAATTGAGATAACAAGCCACAACCGCACAGATTTCCCATCCCATTAAACATGCACTTAACTCTGACTCTGCTCAGGGTTTATATGAACTAGAACTAATCTCTACATATTTCCTTATTGCACTCAGGTGCCCATGTATACATTACACGTGTGCAGTGTCCTTCAGTAATGCAGAGATTTCCTGACATGAAACGCTCGAGGGGGCTTCGCAGCAGCAGAGTCTCTGGTGCCCGTGACCCTCTTAAGCCACATCCTGTGAGACAGGACGTCCACTCTGCACAGGAAATGACCCCGATTGATTGTTCCCTGTTAACGCGGGGGGTGAAGCAGTCTGGGCGAGGCCGGAGGAAGTGGTGGGTGGTGAAAACGAGGCAATTTGCACAATGGGTGTTGGAGGGTGGAGCTCGAATGAGAATGTGCGTCAGTGCGTGTCTGATGTTAGGGCGCCCTTTTTGGAACGGTGACACTTTCACTCCCAATTTACCCCGGCAACGTCAAGAGTACCCCTTAGTCATCAAAAATATTCCTAATATTAAGTGTGGGAACTTCCTTTTCTTCTCCCACATATTTATATAACCTGTCTACCATAGTTTCTCCCACATCCTCACATGGGTGAGGCTGAGCTGATGGATACAAAATGCAACGTCACCTCAAAATGTCAGCAAATCGTACACACTGCACCTTTAAGCATGCAAACCCTCTTTCACGAATGAAAAAACGAAAACAAAGAAAACAGCTTAAAAACAGCACGTTCACTCTCCTCCATTATCATCACAATGACAGCTGAAGTTCCCCCTTTGTGTCTGAAAACGACACCACAGTGACTGATGACAGAAGTCCACACGTGTGTGTGTGTGTGTGTGTGTGTGTGTGTGTGTGTGTGCGTGTGTAATCAGATCTGGTCTCTCGGGCCTGGTCTAACAGGACAAAGCCAAAAGCAGTAGGTGCGTAAAACAGAAGGACTTGGCGTTTGCGATGATGAGGCGGCTCAGAATCCACAGAGGACACAATTAAAGAATGAAAAATAGCCAATCCAACAGCCACATCCGAAAGTTTCAACACAATCAATCACATTAAAATCTCAATTTAGATCTCATTTCTACAACTACTCATTTCCCCTCTGGTTTACATCACTTGAAAAACTGCTGACACGGCAAGAATAAATTGAAGAGAGAGAAACATCACTATTTCCAGAATGCATTCCAACTCATATTCCATTTATTGTTTCCAATCTCCTGCACTGACAAGTGACTGGTGCCGGTTTGACCTCAGCTTTAGGAAAACAAATGTTTGCACGACCTCTGCAGACGAACCCTCCAGTGTCTGATCTTGACATTAACCGTGACTCTTGACCTCCGGTCTTTGCTGTGTGGGCGGAGCCGACCCGCACGGCTCCGGAGCGAGAGCAGCGGGGCTGGGTGTTGTTAACGGCAGGAAATGGAACAGGAACAAAGGTGCCAGACCTGGTATTAACATCTGCCCTGTGGGATCTGATCATGGGTGGGCGGAGCAAAGTGCACCCCCCCCCCCCCCCCCCCCCCCCCCCCCCGGGGGGGGAAAAGGCCCCCCCCCCCCCCCCCCCCACTCCTCTGCTCTGCTGTGTATGCAAATGAATAATGCTTGCACACACATCTGACACCTACTGAGACTTTGACCTCCTGCAAATCCAGCATTCATCTTGTGGCCCCGCACGTGTAATGACTTTCGCCCTGCTTCTGTAATTAACTGCAGGGTGACCTCACATTTGGTGCTCTGACACACTTTCCTCAAATACCGAGGCCAAGTGGAAAATCCTGAGGCGTGGGGTCCTTTCGGGTTTCACTTTATTTACGATGAATTTTTTTTTAAAAGAGTGCTTAGCCCAGGATTACCTCCAGGCGGTCGTGATGAACTCAAGAGACCAGGCCTCCAGGGGCGGAGCACTGATTGTAAATGTGGGGGTGTTCCAGGGTTGGCACACGAGCACCACATCCTGCCTTTGGCTGTTTCCCTCTCTAAAATAAATGCTCCCAGACAGTCTTCAGAGGCTCTTCCAACATAGAGTCAGTCATTATGAACCGAGAGTCATTCATTATGAAATGTTATCAATTTTTTTATATAAACATATACCAAACGTGTGTTCCTGTCAAATATATATCAGTTTCCATATTTTTTTGAAGTTCTCCTCAGACATCCATGCATATCATACACAACCTTCAAAAGACTTTCATCTTCCATCTTGTCACATTGCCCACATTCAACATGCTTTAAAAATACAGAGGACCATCATTGTCATGCATCGTCAGCTCCGTTAGTTTCTTTTGAGCCTGTTGCTCCTGTTTATTTTGCCTTTACTAAGAGTCGATAAACACTCTTAATAGTCTGCCTGCCTCCTGTCTTGTGCATTTGGATCCAGGCCTTGAGTGTTTCCGTAACAATCACTCTGGAACAATTTGGAACAACTATGGAACAATTGACCTGTATCATTAAAATCAATATCTACACTGGCTTTGTTCAAAAAACAACTGAAAACGTATCGTATCTTTCATTTTGTATGTCCAAAAAAAAACAACCCTAACAAAATAACATCACCCCTTAAAAAAACAATTATGCTGCCCCTCGGTCCGGGCATGTCACTACTCTGCTGTAACCTGCTCACGGTTAATAAACCATCCCTGTCTCGCTCATCTCCGACGCTGCCTTGACTTCTCCTTTGTCAGATGCCACCTCCAGTTGCTTAAGGCTAACTGGTACGGTTGCCATGGTGACGGCAGTGTTGTGACTTTGATGATGCCTTGTTGCCTACTATCAACCCAAAAGACTCTTGCATGGAGAATATAAAAATAAATTGATAATCAAATTGATTAACTGATCAAAATACTTCAAAAGCTAATTACCGGTAGTCCACATGACAGTATAGCTCAGAAGTCAACTCTCTGACTTTGTAGATACATTCCCAGAACTTTAGTTTGCTGTGGTTTTGTTTTTCATTTGTTGTTCAGCTGTGTTCTAGCAACGGTGGGAAAACAGGCTGTGGGCATGTGCAAGCTGAGAGGTGCTGATAGGCCGTGATGCATCTCTAAAATAGACCCATTCGTCAACTCCTTGAACTCTCACTAAAAAACAGAACCCTGTGTATGCTTCACTTATGTGTGTGTGTGTGTGTGTGTGTGTGTGTGTGTGTGTGTGTGTGTGTGTG
>JAFBJT010091192.1:0-78434 GCA_016785325.1 Chascanopsetta lugubris | reverse complement strand
ACACTCAATGTCCACCTTTCTCTTTTTTGACAGCGACATTTTTCCAACGAAGGTGTCAAGATTGAAAAAAAGTGTCCGCTACCTGCTCTCAAAGAATTTTTATTAGTGCCCACTCTAGTGAGCTAGACATGCAGTGTTGTGCTAACTGGCTACACATGCGGTGTTAACTGACGCGCACAGAAGCGCCGCGCCGCACAGCGGTGCGTTACGATATTATAAAAAAATGTATAACATTATATTTTATTAAAAATGGGCCGCGGGCCGGATGAAAAAGCTAGGCAGGCCGGATGCGGCCCCAGGCCGTATCTTTGACACCCCTGGACTAGATGTTTTTCTGAGTGTATGATCACCGGAATTATGTAATTTTCACTGAGTGAGGCCCTATTTATTTATTTATTTATATCAGGAGCCCTCTCTATGAAGGCCACCATGTTTTTCTACCACAATGGATGATATCAAGCAACTTTTTGGTTCTCATGATACATTTAGGCTAAAATCTAAATAAAAAAATGTGTTATTTTCTTTAATACACAACAATGCCTTATTATAGGCATCATTATTAATAGCAAATAGCTTCAAATATATTTCTCTTACAGATTTGATAACAGCAGCTCAGGAATCTTTCAGGGTTTTTTGTTTTGTATTCTGAGCTGGAAAACGTGTCAGAATGTAATCTAAAATGAGTAGCTGTGTTGACCTACATATCCTTCAAGCTCTAATTAACATGCATTAGGATTAAAAGAATGATCAAACAAAGTGAGGTCTGATTATCATGTGATGAAGAACATTAAAAACCTGACAAATCAGGCAGAATAATCCATATCACTTTCGCCAGGGACAGTCGCGCTCAAACCGTCCTCCATCCGTGTTCTTCAGAGCCTACACCTCAGCTTCTTCTAAGGAGGGGAAAGCTGAATTAAATATGTATGGTATTTTAGTCCCTTCACTGCTTCTATGCCGCTGTTATAAAAAGACACGGAGCCTCGCAGCATGTGCAAACGATTCTTAGCATGTGCTTTGACCTGCTTGCAGTATCTAAGATCTGCAGCATCAAATGATGTCAGGCTCAATAAGAAAAAAAAAGTTAGGCCTAACTGGCTTTCAAACGATTTCCTCTAATTACTTAACCTCTATGGTGTTTTTTCCAGTGTATTGGCTTGTGTGGCAACGCTCAGCCCAGTGCAAGTCAGAACAAATCACTGCTAGGGAAGAAAATCCCCCTCAATAGCAATAATGGTGTTTTGATGATTCTTAATTGCACTGAAAGTTTAGATAGTAGCTAATGTGGCAAGTGTGTTTCAAGAGGCCTCAGGCCACTTTCAAAAACCGGCTAGAAACACTGCTGCCTTCCACACATGACAAACACGTCATTGATTTATTTCCAATGTAACTCAATAACCCGAGAGACCGAGCCAACATGTAAACAAGCTGGGTAAAGTATGAACTTTCTAAAGGTCACTCGTGCTTCTGTTTCGGCTTTGCATTGTCATTTAGTGTGTCAGGTGAAAAATAATGAACACTGAGTTACAATGTCACTACAGTTACTTTGTACAAGAGGAAGGTTTGTTGTTCGGGGGAGTGGGCGGGTCAAACTGATGAGGAAGAGATTTGGAGACAGCTTTATATCTAATAATGAAATGTAATTAAGGCTTGATAATTTGCAGTTAAAAACGAATTACAACAGTGAACAACAATTAACTAAGCATTGAATTACTACTTAAATTACTTGAACTCATCTTTGGGTAAAGATGATAGTACATTTAAAAAATTTAACATTCATAAAAACATCTGCGATTAGCAAGGGTAATAACTTCACAAAAATCTGACTATGGACTTCAAAGACTAACTTTAACTTTATTTTTTAGTTTATCCTTGGCTACGCCCACAGAAACAGCAATTCAACTCATAACCTTCACTGACAATGCCAAACTGCATGCAAACACAAACACAAATATGGCCTTTTTTTCCTGTCTGCCCCAATTTATCACAAAAAAATCTGCCCACAAAAGCCATTTATGTCACAAAGCACATAACACCTGGCTGTGCTCTAAATTTAACCAGTGCTCTGACTGGTGGAGGGTCATAATTTCCCCAGCTGGACCCAGCAACGTGCCTTCTTTGGTATCCACTGTTGCTCCATGAGCACAAATTGGTGCGGCACTTGGTTTTTTTATGATGTTCACGCACAGAATGATACAAGGCCCTGCAAGGAGGCAGTGTGGCTAGTTGGGCCCAATGGGAAATTGAGGCTACATCTGGCCTTAACAAATACACCTGTGCTTTCAGAGCCTAATGCATAATGCAAGAGAACATATTAGAAATAGATAGGGGAAGAAAATGGGACAGAGCCCGTGGCCACACACTGACCGCTCAAGGAAACACCCAATGTTCCGCAACAGTCGTGTTTTAATTATATGAAAATGACCATTTCAACAAATATTAAATCGGGACAAATTAATTTTCTGTAACTTTTACAAAAGGAATATGGGAAATTTGGGGAAAATAATAAAAAATGTTCTGCTTAATGTGGGTCAGAGGTCATCATCAACAAGCTCTAGAGAATGAGAAGTCCAGCATCCAGATTGATAACTATTAAGTTAAATGTGGAGGCACATGAACTGACAAATTCACCCTGTAAATGGAGGTAATTGTGACACAAGATGCCCTGACCTGGTCAACAACAGAGCTCAGATACCGTTACAAGTGCAGTCTGATGTGCGGCCGAGCTGAAACTGCATCATCAGATCTGCCGTGCTGCTGAGGATTTAAAGCTCACACACGCACGCACGCACACACACACACACACACACACACACACACACAGCCCCAGAGTCGCTTCATCCTCACCATATTGATGTAACCTTACACTGGCATGCAAGAGGATCAATGTCTGTGTGAAACTGCTGCAGTGAACAAAACGGGGGGGGGGGGGGGGGGGGGGGGGGGGGGTGTGAAGGCATGGCACGAGACTTAACTTATCCCACTTTCTGCCTATGTGCTGGACACACACAAGATGGTTAAACAGCCATTTCCACTTCATTACCTTCAGGATACAACTTTTAAAACCGGAGTATTACCTGAAGAGCCAGAGACGGATTACAGGCCATGCATTCGTGTGGAAACACGACACGTTATATCGCTTCGACTGAGATCCATTTACATGTACTCAAGAAGTCATTAGAGACAATGTGGCGGTCATGGGGTTAGATGGTTGTATGATATTGCCGTTATCAATCAAGTAATGATACAGGAGATATCATCTGCTCTAACACGGGCATGATTAATCGCTTGTGAGAGATTATCTGAAAAGAAATTGGCTGACATTGAACTATCAAAATCACAGCTCGGTGCCTGTTGGGTTAACTCCGCCTGGATTCGGGCAGGATTCACATGTGCCACGGGGGCAGCAAAGTAAATATTTACCACTTTGCAGTTGACGCTCACATTGGATCCAAGGCAGAGGTCACCTCTCTAAAACAGATGAGCCGGGTGGAGGTGGAGGCAGAGTCGGAGGGGAAAAGCGCATGGTGGGTTCCCTTGGAAGTGAAATGTCACTTTCCAGTTTTCAGGCTTGACACAGGGCAGGAAAATTTACACAAGGAGCCTGTTTAGTGTCAAGACTGTGGCACTGAAACCTCAACCTAACATGTGTTGGAGCAAGGTGAATACAGAACAAATGCACTGGGCAGCTGGGGAACATTAAACAGGAATAAAAGCCACATATGTCAACTTTAAAGGCTTCATCAGGCAACTGTGAATATGCATCTGTGTTACAAAATTCATCTTCAGTCGTTTGTTAACAAATTAATAACAATTTCAGGCCAAAATATATCAAAACATGAATCTTTTGGAATATAGACAGCAGCTTAATTGCTGTTTAATCAATTAAATAACAATAAGTTATCACTAAAGCAGGTTGTCTTATTGCTTGTTTTGTTAAAAATAAAACAACACAAAGGTTTATGATCACAAATTTTCACATAGCATCTTTATTTTTAAGATCTAGTAATATTCTAATTTTCCATCCTTGGTTTTAGGTTTTGTTTACTTGTGGCCTTGGAAACATTGAAAAGAACTTTTATGAATTGATTATTCCCGTAACTAAAATGTATACTTATTTAACATTTTAAAAAGGTAAATACAAATGTCCACTAAAAATGCAGAGTTCCTTTTACTTATTGATATCAAAGGATGGCACAGCTTAAAACACTTCCTGTCAGGTGCAGGGGTTCATCGATTATCAATCTGGCCAATATCTGACAGTTTACCTATTATCAATCGAGTCAAGTATCAAAAGGCTATTTCTTAGTCTAAACAAATAAAAGTATGTACATCATCTATTTAAAACTGGTATTAGTTGACAACCAGAATGTACTTCACTGACATCATACTTTCATCACACCTAATTGGCAGCAATTCCACGTCTTTGAATAAAAACCTTAATATTAACCTAATTTCTGAGGGTGTGTTGTTAAAGGCCTCATCAAATCAAACCGCTGGGCTCGGAGCGGTCCATCCGTATAAAAGGATTTTACGATTTTGCCCCAAAGCTGTTAAACCTCGACGTGGATTTCATAATTATTATTCCTACAAAAATAAGAAGTGTTCATTTCCCACATCACAGAGTAAGGAGCAGGTGTAATGATCATGTGCTGCACATAGCGACTCAGACGGCACCTGTGTTACACTCCAACGAACACCAACCATTACGGTACTTCAGAGGCCTTTTTATTTCTACTTGAAAGCTCAAAGACACCCCTGGGTTTGACATAAAAGGACCATTCCGCCTTGACTTTATTGTCATCTTTCCATTTCTGGAGTTTTACTGCTTTGGTGTAAAAAAAAAGAAGCATCATGGATATTTTATAAGTCATGCAATTTGCAACTACCTACAACAAAACAACAATGTGCCATCAAGTAACCTCTGGAGGAAATAAGTAAACAAGACTTTCAACAGGTAATTATTCCACCTCACTCTATTTCTGTGGTTACACTGGGCTCAGCATGAATGTAGTGAAAGCATTTCTGCGTGCAAAGTCGTTCCTCTTGTTCTTGTTGAGGTTCCTATTGGTATTTAGGCCACCACACAGATTCAAAGTGCCGGTTTGAATATCTGTCACCTCGCTGTCACGTGACCATGCACATCACAACAAACCTGATGTCACAGCACAAGAAGACATCGACACTAGTGGCGCTTGGTTTCTCCCCGGTAGCATTAATACTCTGAAAACCCACCTGGTTTGTGGATGTGTAAATCTGATTATTGCTTCTATGCTTTATTTTTAAAACATATCGGTGTCGCTGTGTTTACACCTGCAGTCCACACTCATCTGGAGTTTTCGGAAACAAATAATAAAAACTAGGGGGATGATGTTGTATAGAAATGATGACATCACATGCATTAATTTCCTGATTGACTCTTATTAGTCACGACTACCAGCAGTGATGGGAAATTTTGCCACTTCCCCACTATCTGGCCACAATATGTTGTCCTTTAACTATTTTAATTTATGTACCAAAACAAATGACTGCAGACTAATCAACTTCCTGTATACAAGTGTGCATAGTGTACAAATGTTGGGGTGATATGCATCTTCTTGGATTGATACTGACACAGAGATTTATCACTATTGTGATGATAAAGGTGCAATCTCTAGGTTTCAGGTGAAATGCAGATGACTTCTACAGAAAAATTCAAATTCAGTTCAATTGTTTTGAAATAAGACAAAATTCACAGATTTTGTTTTTCCACATTCATCGGTGTGTTTTTCTCACGCTACTGTTTAAAAATACATTTCTTTCTCCTTATTTGGCTTCAATACAAACTGCAAATACCCTCTGGCTGGATGCAAATGCCCGTCAACGTCGTTAAACCAGCAGGAGCAGCTCTTCCAATCATAGGGGACGATGCTCCGGTCCACACACATCCACGCAGCCAATATACCGTAAGCAGGAAAAATAGCACTCCCGGGTTAACCCCATACTCTTTACCATCACCTCACCGACCCCACTGACATTCATTATTCATCCACCCTCCAGAGAATGAGAGAACATGCAATGGATGTCACACAGGGCCGAGAAATTGCTTTGCTACGTGGGGATTTTTTTGCTTGAGCGTTTCAGTACATTTCCATACAAGGACATTAATGGCATGAATCAAGCTTACAAATGACCTTTAGAGGCACCCCTCGTCAGTGTGATGTCACTAATTCTGAAAAGGGACATGTGGTGTGTTTTTATTCCAATGAGGGTGAGTCATTAAAGGTAGAGTGTGAAGGACATAGGTGGCAGCTTTTCCAATTATATGACCAACAATAGAATGTAAGATAAAGCTATTTTATATTTACATAAGGAGCAGATCCTCTTTGTGGAGGCTGCCATGTTGAACCACGAAATGCACAAACCAAAACACATCTGGACCTTTCAATGGAATTTGTTTTAACTGCGTCGCTGTTAACCCCATTGACAATTCTATTTGACCTTTATCTATATAAAACGAAGTAATCTGAGGGGTGAACGCAAGGACATAACAGCCATCGTGTCCCCATCCAGCCCCTGAATGAATTTAGTTATTCTGGTGCAGCTCCTCGGGGGCCCCTCGAGGTCCCCGTGCCACATGTTGGACTCCCCTCTGAGATCAACAAACATGCACAGCAACAAATGATGATGCACAAATATGATTTAGAGTGGGGTGTTCTCTCTATC
The DNA here is from genome assembly GCA_016785325.1 of Chascanopsetta lugubris. Taxonomy (NCBI): domain Eukaryota; kingdom Metazoa; phylum Chordata; class Actinopteri; order Pleuronectiformes; family Bothidae; genus Chascanopsetta; species Chascanopsetta lugubris. The sequence continues at coordinate 71,729 of JAFBJT010091192.1, read as the reverse complement.
TGTCTTACACACACGCGCGCGCGCGCACACAGTATTGCATTGCGCTGCATTCTCCATAACTAACACGCTATGCATCGCATTGCACTGCATTGTGTTGCATTGCACTTAATTCTCCAACGCTGACAAGGAGCCACGCATTGGGCCCCTCCACACCCACCTGAAGAGCAGGAGATGAGGAAAACGGCGAAGGCCAGTTTGGTGGCGTCTCCCATTTTCCATCCGAATCTGATCCACTGATGAGGAGGAGAACACAAAAACAATCCCACGACCAAAAATATCTCAAAGAAAAAATCCAAAAATCAAATTAATTAGTCAAATTAAATGTCTCGCTCACACAAAGAGCACCGTCTCTGCAGAAAGGACATGTTTTAAATAAAGGTTCAAATCCAAAATATTCCAGGTAATGCACAGCAGTCCAAAAATTAGGCAGGGGAGGAAGAGGAGGATGAAGAGGAAGAGGAGTGGATGGCTGCTGGTATTTCCAGGTTTACATGCGAGCAATGGAGGGCGACTTGTTGGGGATCACGCCGGAGCTGTGATGTACATGGCAGCTTTGCAGCATTGTTGAGAAGCGACGCGTTCACCTGTATTCCAAGCAGCGGAGCACCAAGCCGAGCCACAGCCGGACAGGGCTAACATCCATCGGACTCGAAATCGAGCGCACTCCGCTGTCCAATCAAACTTCTCCTCGGTGAGCTCCGTCGCATAGCTGGAAAAACGTCAAACCGCCGTGGAAATGAGCATCCACGCGCTCATTTAGTAATAACTGTGTGTTCAGAGAGAGTGTTGCCGTTATTATATTCCGTGTGGAAATGTCGGTTTCAGTCCGGCCACCACCAGAGCGCCGTACGCTCCAACAGGGAAACAACCGCTTCCAGAAGCTCCCTCCGCCGCCTAAGCCCGTTCTGGGGTGGGCCGCACAGCCTTCACCCGGTGAAACAGAGTCGACCAACAAGCGGAAATGCTATCAAATGTTAGCAATAACCACGGAAAGCTGCCGATAATCCGTGTAGCTAATGGAGATATCGAGTTTGGGACGAGCTGCCCGAGTCCTTCTCCTCACATCCTCTGGTCGGGACAATTTCAAGATGGCGTCACCGACCCACGACAAAATTGTGACTCTCAGGTACACAACTTCCGGGAAATATTTTCAAAATAAAGTGTTGAACTTCAACATAGTCTGGTGTGTTAAGAGCCCTTTTCACAATTCATCCCATTGTCAGTGTTCACCATTGTTTCTCTATGGATTGATTCTTTCCCATGGATCATATGTACCTTTCACAGTGTGAAAGTTGCTCCAAAGTCTTGTGATAAATAACATATTTAAGTTAATGTTGTATTGTATTTGATCATACATTGCTGAGTTAAACTTCTAGATACCATGTTTATGATCGACCCTGCATATTTCAAATTGTTGCAAATTACTGAAATAAACCCCCATTCAACCCCATTTAAACAAACACACTAATTATGAATATTCCATTGATCAATTATTGGGAATGAGCCATTTTACAGCTGTACATGTTAAGTCCACCATATCGATCTTTTTCAGCCCAAGCAACCTGCCAAAATATACTATCACTAATATGAGGAATATTACTACGCTATCTACACCAGTAGACGGTTGTAGTTTGTGTTTTGGTATGTCCATGATTTCCTCCACTTTCATTTTGAAAGGAAGATACATCAACTTCTGGTATTGCCCCAGTCAACTCTGGCTAACTTGACAAAATTGCTTTAGGAGCGTGGATTGTTTTTGTTGAGAGCAAGCGCTTGTTTTATGCAACGGCGTGTGCCGTTGCATAAAACACGGGAGGCGGTCATCTATGTTTCAAAAATAATGATCACCTGTAATTGTTTTAATATATACATTTTCAGATTGACAGGAAGGGTACAATTGTGTATTTGTTCATCACATTCTAATGCATGTATATTTATTTCCAATACAAACCAAAAAGAAGGAGAACTATAACTACATGCACACAAACGGCACCAATGATGCTCCAATAGATTTTAATGATAAACATGTCATTTCTTACAGTTTGAGATCCAGGGCACAACCACATGTAGGTCAATATATAATGCCCCTACATATGGCCCCTTGCTGTGGTATGTGCTACTATGTCACCTATCAGATTTCACCCTGGCTTTAGTGTTCAGTAATAAAGGCTGAGAATACCATGAAGTACAGATATAGGCTTGGCCCATCCCCAAATCTGCGTGACACTAATCTTTCTAATAGCCTGGAGCAGATCTCCAACCATAAGCGCTGCAAAACGATTAGGAGGTCAGAGGTCCCGGGGGATTTCTCTGCCAAGCTGGAAGCTGAGTCACCTGTTCTATATCGGAGCCACCAAAACACATACACAAACACACACACACACACACACACACACACACACACACACACACACACACACACACACACACACACACACACACACACAAAACACACACACACACACACACACACACGGCTCCTTGTGCATGAGGGCCGGAGGCAGGGATGCCACGCAGGTGAGGAGTTGTGTCACCACCTCCACTTGACGATGGTTTTTAAAGTCTCTTTTAAAAAATAAAATAAAATCAACATGTGGGATGAAATATTCCAAACATTCCATAAAACACTACTATTCTTAGGATATACTGGCCCACAGATGTGCTAATTAGATTACTCTTCATTGTTAGATTCCTTTGTCCTGCGTCACACACGTCAGCTAATTCAATTACAGTCATTTACGCTGAACCCTGCTCGAACCTTTGGCTTTTAGAAATAGCCGTGTGATCATCTTATACCTCACCGGCACCACTCGTATACCTGGTGATCAAGGGAGGGTTTTTATCGTTTTTAGATTTAACAAGAAGGAATTGACACTCCTTTGGGTGTGTCATCTGATCTATTTTGAATAAACAGGTGCAGTGTGAAGCATTTAGAGAGTCAAGATATGGACTCTCTAAACTAAACTTAGTAGTTATCAAAGTGGAAGTGGATGTGTTTTCATTAGCAGGTAACTGCTGTGAATTTGTTTAAATGAGCCTCATTATCAACATCAGAGTGGCTCCTCCCTCATGGAGGCTGCCATGTTTTTACTCTAGCCTACTTTTTGTCCCTGTTTAAAGTCCATTGTGATGCTTCACTGAATTAAATGTGCTACTTCCCTTGGAGATGTTGGGAAATCCTACACACTGAGCCTTTAATATGGATCCCTGAAATGATGAATCATGATGAGTAAAAGGGAAGTAACTGACCAAGGAGTTGTAATAGAAGTAACAATAGATCCCGCGTTTCATAATCTGTTTCTGCAAAAACGGAGGTTTATTTGTCTCAGATATGTTGCTATGGTTACCACACAACGAGTGCAGCATATTATTACACTTTTATGGAGTCATGGCACCTTGGAGTAAATAATATGGCGACTGTATAAAATGTACAGAATCACACTCCACTGTACCATGTGTCACTTTGTTCTCGGATATTCATGAGATGAATTCCAGGGATTAGCCCCGCCCATATTCATGCCTGAAAACAGCAGGCGTTCTCTTGTTGAGCAGCCACCTTTTGCTGCTTCCTACCGGAGGCTTTGTTTCCGCACAGTGGGAGGAAACAGGAAGTCCAGATGCATTGCACTGAACCTAAAAAGCATCCGTGAGGAGTGACTTGCGTTTGTTTCACACGCCGACTCGTGTGTGTCCGTCTCCCTCTGAGTGAACAAGACCTTCAATTCTGGTGGTGCAGATTTACGGCCCTGCTAATCCCATTACTCAACTATCAGATGCCAAATCCCCTCTAATGGCATTACACGTGCCAGAATTGCGTATGATGCTTGCTAATGAGAGTTGAGCAGATATACCTTACTGGAACCAGTGGCCCTGTGCCTGCACAGCAGCCCCATGACTATGCGGCTTAATGGACTCGGTATTGAGTGTCGGGGGAAGTCAAATTTATCGACAAAGTGCTTTTAACAAAAAGCAGGTTGCTGGCAAAGTGCAGCGCTGAGCAAATGAAGGATGTAAATACATAAAAGACAAAAACGAGGTTAGTGTGTGTGGCGTGCGGGCGCCATGCATGTGACAACGAGAGGACAGCGGTGCTCTCTGACAGGCGGGCATGAATGATGAATGGCGGGATGGAGTTTCCCCATAGACACCTCATATCAGAGCGTCGCTGTCACGCCTTCTGCTACCGTGTGGCGTCTTACGTGGCCCAGAGGTGACACAGAAAGTACACATGGAGGTACGGGTGTACTACATCAAACATGTAGCCGGCTCACCAATTGAATATTTATTCGTATTATAAGAAAAATGCACTTCAGTTATTCAGGGAAGCTGCTCCTGCGAGTCTTGTAACACATTTATTGCATCGTATAGTGTATTACACTTCAAATTACATCGTGCTACTAATATAATGTACTATAACACAGGATTACTGCGATGTTTATGTCCATTTCTAGGCTACCTTTAAAATATGGTGCTGCAACATGGCCGCCTCCATAGAGAGGATTCGCCCCTGTTGACGTAAATGATGTAAATTCACCCACTGAGTCATAAAAACAGCTGCTTAAAAACTCAATATTCTATTATCCCGGCCAAACCTTACACACTGCACCTTTAAGACAGTTGGTGAAAAAGGTTGATATTCTTTATTGACACATGATGACCTCATTGCTTTTGAAATGACCTTATATGGTGTGAGAGTATGTGGACAGCAGACTGATAACATTCCCCTGACCCGTATGTGGGAACACGGAAACAGGAAGTGGCCTTTTCACTAGAATGTTCTGTTGTGTTAAGATTTATCTTCATCGGAATGGAGGAGGATGAGGGGACCACCCTCCGCTCAGTCACCCGAAAGGGCCCTTTGCTGTTACCTTCTCTGGCCCCGCCCCCTGTTGTTCCGACATTCCAATAATATCTGATCATTAAAGGGACAGTGACGCCCTCGTTCTCCGGGCCAGTGTGAAACCAGGTTCAGTCGCTCTCTGATTCAGCGGCGCTTTAACGCCCACCGAGATAGCAATTCTACTTCCTGTCGGCTAAATGTCGAGAGTCTAGAAGCCGCTGGTACACTCGTGATTAAAAACAATACTCTCAGCAGGTTGCTCGGTGGCGGCGGCGGTGGCGGCATGGCGGGAATCTGGGCTCTTTCCACATGTGAGCTCTCCTGCTTGAAATCAAAGCCTCCTCTCTTGCTCCTAAAGCCCTGGAATGATTTATCCGCCCGCTCGCGGCTTGTCGAGATGCCACTCAGAGCGATTCATCTTGTCCTCCCCACTCTGCAGCACGGGGCCAACCAATCTCTACACACCCCCCCCCCCCCCCCCCCCCCCCCCCCCCCCCCCCCCCCCCCACCACCACCACCACCACCCCCCTCCGCCTCCGTTCTGTTGTTTCAGCATGAATGATCTTTTCCATTGACAGCTTTGTTCATCCCTGCAGGCAGATCTGCACCTGTAACCAAAGCCCGGTGGATACCGGCCTAATTACCGATCTCATCTGGCACCCAGCTGCCTTCGCTGTCCTCGCACGAACCACACATCGCACAACCACGCGAAGAAGAAGAAGAAGAGACGAGGCTGCGCGATGGAGAGTCCTTTTCTCACAGATGGTTCTGATAACAGGGGCGTCGTCTTGGGGTCGTCTCAAGGTCAGAACACTTAATTGCCTATGTCATGACAAGTATCGCTTACTTCTTAATCCCCTGCACTTCTGCTGTCACCTGTATCAGCCACTGGTGCAGACATGCGAGGTCAGGGCAGAGTGGGCGGAGCCACCAGGGCCCGGCCCGCACCGCCCATTTCCGCTCTAAATGGTCACAAATTAGTACGGATGCTTTAAAATGAGCAAGCGACCTTCTCCACATGAGTCGGTCAGACTATTTCTCATCCGTGGAGCGAGGAGATGATGACGCACGGCGTGGAGGCGCACATTGTCCGTTAAAAACCTCGCCAAGGACGAGCATATTGTGCCGGATCCAAACACCTATCATTGATTCTTTTCATATTTCAATGCAGCGTTCACTCTCAAAGGCCCCTCTCTGCAGCGTTGAGCCAATTTACAGCTCTTTGCAGCCTCCCTCATCTCACCGAGCATGAGAACGCTGAACCGAACCACCTCTCCCGACGTGTCTCCTCCTCGCCCCAGACATGTATTTTTTATTTTTTATTTTTTTTGGCGTGGTGACGCGGCGCTGACAGCTCTGGATTTAATAGATCAGCTGCCCCCCCCCCACCCTACCCCCCCCCCAACCCTGGAATACGCGTCGGCATGACCAGGCTAGTTTGAAAATAACACCGAGCTGAGACGGCCCATGCTCCGAGCATGACGTGACTCTTATGCAATTGCACAATGAGACCACGATATTTGGGGAATGTAACCCGACACCCCTCAAACCTTTATAGACGAGCTGTTGCCAAGGTTCGTTGAGGCAGTTGTGCAGCTGACATGCAAACATTTACTAAACAGACGGAGGGGCGGGGGTTAAATTCTATAATTAGTGAAACCATTGTTATACGGTTCTTGGAGCCGATATGATTTAAGTAGAACACTTTAAAGGTGCAATATGTCAAAATACCCCTATGTTTATCTTATGTTCCATTTACTTCAAAAGAAATGGAAATAACTTCACTTAAATCTTGTGCACTGGACCTTTAATTTGAATTATAATATATCACACAGAGGAAAATTGCAATTTCACAATGAATCATATTTCCTGAGCTAATCCATATATCAAATAAGTAATCTGATGTATATTATCTTTGATGTGACAGCAGTGTGTAAGATTTAGGTCTGTTGGCAGAAATGCAATAGAAGATAACTACACTGGTTTTACTGAGTGTGTAATCAACTAAATTACACTATAATGAGCCCTTAATGTTAACATCAGGGGCAGGTTTACGCTGCAAAGGCCGCCATTTTTGTTTTTATAATAGCCCAGAATAGACAAATCAAACATTGATTGTTGTTATGGATGGGTGAGATGGGTCAGCTGCAATATACAACCTCACCACCAGATGTCACAAAATCTTTCACACTCTACCTTTAATCAACACATTCTAATTTGCCAATCGTTGCATTTGATTTACAAGGTGACAGTGAAATTCTATACTATCTGTGTTTACCATTTCATTTCTCTTGTGGATGTGAGTGTGTGAACAGTGTGTGTTAACAGCGTGTGAGTGTGTGTGTGTATGTAGTTGTGTTACAGTGCAGTGAGTCAGTGATCAGGCTGGAACGCATGTGAACACATGTTTACACGACTAAAAGGGGGATGAACTAATGCCTCTTGTTTGTATCAGACACTGTGGAGACCTATTCACAGTGTCATCATTGGCTTAATTCCACTGTGTGTGTATGTGTGAGTGTGTGTGTGTGTGTGTGTGTGTGTGTGTGTGTGTGCGCGCGCGCGGGCGCAAGTCGTAGATAATAGATCTGGCTTCCCTGCAACTTGTGACAGCACTCAACAGCTGTACAAGGCTGTGCCAAGGACCTCGTCCACATCTCTAGCTCTTTTCCCATGTCCCTGATGTCCTTCTCTGTGGTTCTCTCTCTCCGCTCTTTATTCCTCATCCACTGACTTACAAAGAAATTTAAAAAAGAAAAGAAAATCTTTAATAAGAAAAGCATTCAAATTGAAGTGAAATGGAATGGATTCTGTTGCTATAGCTTCATACCCTCTGAAACGCAGCCAGCACAGAGGAAGCAGAGATTGATTGCTGGGTAATGCAAACACTGGCTGCAGCTCTGCGAATACGGTTTCTTTAACTCAGGCTAATATCTTAGTATTGAACGTGGTCACAAGTGGATTAAAGCAAAGTTCCTGGAATCTGACACTGAGGTCAAAAGCAGACAGGCTGAGAAATGGGAAATGCAAATGAGTGTATTGTCAAATCATCCCGCTTTCCCTTTGACGTGCAGCGAGAGGCCAGGTGACGTGGGTTTGCATTGTGGCAAGATGTCGTGATGGACTCCACTTTGTTGCCATGGCGACCCTCTGTGTGCATCAGGGCCACCATTGTGCCAGCGCAGTGGTCATTGGAAGAAAGGCGTTTCCTCATTTCACAACTGAATGAAGCGCCTTGATAAAGGTACAGTGTGTAGGAGTTAGTGACATCTAGTGGTGAAGTTGCGTATTGCAAGTGAATATCCCTATAACGCGATGCTTCCATTCCAGCTGCACCAATGGTAGCCATCAGTGATCTTTACAAAGGAGATTAGCTTTTTCCATTCTCGGCTACCGTAAAAGCATAGGGGTGCAACATGGCCACCCCCATAGAGTGGCACTAGATTTGATATAAACACAAATGGCTCATTCAAGTAATATGAGCGTAAAAAAGAAACACTTCATTATTACGTATGATAAAATCAATCATGTCTACGTTATAAAGATGCAAATAACCGAATCAAAGTCTTACACTCTGCACCTTTAATTTTTGCTTACAGTTCATGCACTTGTATATTTTTCAATCTCTATTTGCAGAAATGTGATGTGAAATCATTGTACTGGTATTTTGAAGAGCATAGGTGCCACATTCAACTTCACCACTCGATGTCACTGAACACTACACACCCTTTGTTCCCTTTCTCCTTTTTCCATCCTCCTCTCCGTCTCCCCCTCACTCTGTTCCTCTCCCTGGATCCGATATCGCCGGTAGCAGATGGCTCGTGCTCTGCCACCCCCACACCCACACCGCCGTGCTGGGGCCCCATGTGGGAGTCAAACACAAGCAGTGACATGGCCCCTGCATATGTATTTATATATTCATGCACATCTCACCTGTGCTACTATATGCAGCCACATTTGCATATCCATCCCTGTCGTGGTGAATCACAAAACCCTGCGCTGAGCCCAATGTGTTCCCATGTGGCCGAGAGAGAACCTCAGCTTGGGAAACTCACTTCAAGCAAGAATTAAAGCTGCAGTGTTTAGATTTATGCTGAAACTATTTCTAAAGGTAGAAATGACCATTTTTTATAATCTATAATGACTCAAATGTTTGTAATTGTAGCTTCCACTACCCTGGAATGAGCCCTTCATGTTTAAATCAAGAGTAAGGAGGCCCCCAAATTGCACAAACATATTTGTGGCGGTGGCCCATAAGAGACAAACCAAACACATTTTGAGTTTTGATAATATATAGGTTCTCCGACTTGTTTGGATGAAGACGGTGAGGTGAGGGTTATTCAACGGCAAGATGCAACTTGAACAACAGGTGCCACTAAATCAGGACAGCGTATTTGGAGTTGAAGGTCAAAGGTCAAGGATAGTGGGAAGATCTAATTCATACCATTGGTGTCAACCTTTGAAGGTGCAATTGGCGACTGTTAAAGTTTTATTTTTTTCCCTAAATAATCATTTTTCGTGTGTGTTAAATCCGAAATAGTATTTATTTATTTATCTAAATTAAAAAAATAGATTTTTAAGAAAAAAAACTAATTTTAAAAACCAATGAGTGAACAAACAAAAGCTACAAAATGAAATTTCATTCATTTTTTCATTTTCATAAAGTTGCTGAATGCTCCTTTAAATCCGAGGCAGTTTCAAAAAGTTATCTTGACCTATCTTGACATCACCGGATCTCCGAGCGCCAAAATAGCCATCAAATTTGTTTGTTTTTCAATTGATCGTCCCATCCGATGATGATGACGATGATGATGATGATGATGATGATGTCAGGCAGCTGCACTGATCAATACCTGGAGCATTTGGACACTTTCTTCCCGCTCCTGAAATCAGAACGTTGTCCTGACACGACTCCCCGTGGATGCCATCATAAAGCATTCATGAGCCCCGGCTTTATGTGTCACGATCCGCTCCACCTGTTTCTATCTGGACGTGTTTAAGTGGGAACAGGCGCCATCGTTAAATTTAAGCATAGATATTGACGATCGCGCCGTCTCCTGATCACTCTGGTGCATCGTTCCTCTTTAAAACGCTGATGTATGTTGGGATTTTTTTATGTCCCACGCTTTTACAAAGCTGTTGACGACTCACTTTGTCTTGGCATTAGTGGCACGGCTGGCGCTCGGTAGCCTACACCGCGTGATGATTGATGCAGAGAGGGACAACATGTTCTCGTAAAGGAAACGGCAACATTAGTGTTTTATCTTTTTAATCTCTTGTGATTTTTTTCTTTTTTTAATGTCTCTGTAAATTGCTAAAATAACTTTGCAATGATGAGGGATTATTCTCTTTGCTACAGTAAAAGAGATGCGGTGATTTCACACCACATTTGCTGCTTATGGATTTAACACTGTAAACGTAAAAGCTTAAAAGCATTTGAGGAGGACGTCAAATCGAAATGCTCCAATTAAAGCGAATGTGCCGTCAGAGCCGGGCGCAGTCATGTTGCCAAGGCCATCGCACAACTTTCACTTTCACTACTGACGTTCATCCACCTCAGGCAGGTCGAACCCCGGTGACCCCGCAGGCAGGTTGTCAAACTTAAAATAAATAAATAAATAATCTCCTGACAAGATGATCCTACTATGAATAATAGCCATATAAGGATATAGTGATCATAGCCAGAGGTTTGACTTTGACCCTATTTAGTAAATGAGAAGAAATGGGGGGTTACGTCAAGACCTCAAAGATCAAGGCCAACGAGGAGTTAGACAATGTTCTCAAGTTATTTAGAATTAGAAACTAACTATACACCTCCAAAATACACATTCCTATTTAAGGAATTCTAAATAATTTATGATCATATGGTAGAGGGTGAAGTGTGTAGGATAAAGTGACATCTAGTGGTGAAATTACATGTTACAGCTGCACACTACATCCTTCCCCTATGAGGACATAAACGGATCTATAATATATCTTTATACAATGAGAGGTCATAGTTATTGACATATCATCTATATGGCAGCATCATTCCAAATAAGGAAACATACTGTATATGTCATAGGTTACAGAGTGATACACACTTACAAAAAATAAGAAATAAATAAAATAATGCTGCAATACCACACTGAGCCACTAGGACACATCGGGAAACCGTGATGTCATACGTCTTCGTACACAGACATTTTTCCATCGTCTTAAAGAGTTCAAGTTTCATTAGGGGGGAAACAATAAAGTGTGAGGTGCTCTAATATAACATGGCCCCTCCCACTGATGCCTCTGAAAACAAGCGACGACACACGGCTTGATGGATTGATGCCGTTTGATGGGTTTAGTCAGCTTGAGAGGGAGCGTCACGGGAGGAGAATTTAATAGTGACACATAAATTACATCTCATTTCCGCTGCTTTGGCGTGTTTACCGCCGTTTCAGTGCTTCTTTCAAATCCAGCAAATTATGATAAATGCAGCATTGCGGCTTTGATACGACACATCCCTGTTTATCTCTTCATTAGTGACACAAACTTTTGAAGGCAAACAAATCCAATGGAAAAAAGTCGCACACTTCAAACACACACACACACACACACACACACACACACATGTAGAAATAGTGAAGAGAGTTAGACAATCCCAAACCCCTCACACACTCACACAGCGCTGCCAGCACAGCTTGCCATTAGCCCGAGGTTGGCCGACTCCAGACGATGTTTCCAATCTCTCGCACCATCTGCTCCTCGCCTCGCCGCCACTGAAAGGAAGAAAAGTGCAGCTTCCTCTTCCTCCTCCTCCTCCTCCTCCTCCTCGGCCTTCCTACGAGGCTGGCCATCTTGTGTGGAGGTGTGAACGCTCCGGGATTCAAACCCCCATGAAAATATTAGCGGTAGTAATGTGTTTGCATGTGTAAACTGCTTCCCCTGAAGAGGTCGTCACCCTCCGGGATCCAATTACTTTATTGTTATTATTTTTTATTTCTTCAGAAGTGAGTCACAGCTTTTCCTCTCGCCAGAGGCCGATGACTCACTGGATCGATCGAACGCTAAAGACAGGACACCAAAAACAAAGCCCCATTAATGTAATAGATATTTGCAGGTTATAGAACAATTACATCAATAGCAGTTGCCATTAATTTCCCGGAAACTTTGATGGATTTTATTCCTCTTGCAGGAAGGATGAGAATAGCTATCCTATACATATCGACAGATTAGAATGATAAATGTATCTATGTATAAAACTCCTCAAATAGATATGTGTTTATTTCCCGGTCAGTCATCATCATCATCATCATCATCATCATCATCATCATCATCATCATCATCATCATCATCATCATCTCTTGCTGCATCATCAAGGCTTTTGATGGAAAAAGCAAATCCAAAGGAATGATAGAAACATTCAGGAAATGAGCTAAGTGCATGTTGGAGTTGCCGGTATGTGATATCTGGTTTCCAACTGTTTTTGTCAATCCCTGGTCACTATGACATCACAGTGCCCCCACACATCCACACATGGTCATTTGGTCCAGGCACTGGGAAACTCGACCACACCCACCGAGCAGAAGGACACGCCTCCATCTCCTCATGCGGCATGAGGGCTTTTGGAACATTTTTGAATATCCTAAAAGTGCCGAAAATGGAAATTCTTTCGTTCTTTCTTTTGTTGTTATTTGGCACTTTTTTCCTCCTAAAACGCTGAAAGTAAATTGTGTATTTGTTGGGGATTATTTTGTGTGGCAGATTAATCCACATTAGGTGCTCGAGTGACTATTTGGGGCAGCAGCACATTGAATGGCGCTGAGTCATAATGAATGACAGTGTGTGTGTGTGTGTGTGTGAGTGTGTGTGTGTGGTGTGTGTGTGTGTGTGCGTGTGCATGTATGTGTGTGTACATAATGAAGTTACCCATTTATTCTTGTGTGTTATGGCCCAAATTGTATGCAATTCTGATATCTATGCTCAAAGACAGACTGTTTTTAAAGACATTGAACCTCCCTGTAGGGGGCGCTCACTATCAATGTTATGTAGAGAAATGTCTTGATATACAGTAGGAGAATTACATGTACATTTATACAGTACTAATGCATACATTATTTTCCAGACTCACTCTGACCTCTGACCTTTGACTACTATTGCCTGTCATTCACCCCGATGACCACTAGGGGGTCAGCACAGCCATAACTTTTGCCTTTAATTCACTTAAAAGACAAATAGGACATAAATATGTGCCACCTTATCATTGTGACAGTCAAACTGTAATCTTTACATATATAGCGCACCCCAGATGGTGCCACAGAGTCACTTCCTGTATCTTTCAGAATAAAATCAAACTAGTCCTTGCACCATTGGACAGAAGTTCAGAAACAAAGTTACATAACTAGAAGAAATATCAGCACAGCACCATCCTCCACTTTTTAAATGTCGTGTTTGGTTCACAGCGCGTCCAGAATGTGTGACACTCTGGTGAAGGAGCCACCGCCAGAAAGTCTCCCGTCAGCTTGAGTAGATCAAAACTCTCTCGGAAGTACACATAGATTTTTATGTAATACAAGAGGTGGATGATTTTGCATGGTTAAAGGTGCAATACGTCATTTTCCGGTCATTACTACACCTTGCTATTTTGCAGGAGCATAATTGCCAAGAAGTGTTTCCAGGATTTCTCAGAGTTACTGTAGCTTTAGTCTAGTCTGACCCACCGAGCTCGAAGCATGTCTTAAAACGTCTGTGATCGTAACCTAACCGGAGCTCAGCGCCACCTGCTGGACACAAATTCACCAATGTATATTTCCTCTAAATACGTCCGAGGTAGTGTCGTAGTAAGGCCCGCTGATTCACTGAAATCTGCACTAGCGCGCAAGGTGTGATACTCCGAAGGCTCCCTAACATACACACACTCTCTCTCTCACACACACACACACATACACACGCAGATTTTGTGCGGCAGCTCTGCGGCGACACAGATTCTACCAGGACAGGTGCCAGCACACATGCTGATCCACAGTTCTCAGTATCACTTCCAGATCTCAGTAAATGTGACAGTGTTTGTGTTTTCAACAACAGATGATGTGTTAATTAAAAACACAGAGGTGACGAGCTTCACACTGATGAGGAGGGAAAGTTGCGGCTGCTGGGAATCAAAGGACAATATTGCAAGATGCATTGGCTTTACTCTGCTCTGATGTGCTTTTCGGCGTATTCAACTAATACTGTGTTGGGGGAGCTGCAGTAGGACAGAGCCTGATATCCCAGAAATGTTATCCTTTCATTATACTATTAAATTGAATTGAATTGAATTTCTACATCAATGTCTATTTACTTTATCTGACTGAATTGATCCCATTTCAATCTATTAATGAATTCATCCATATTTTTGATTTCACTCGGAAACCTTTAAACAAAGTCCTATATTGATATGGCATCCATCCATCCATCCATACATCCTCCCTGCAGCGATGGTTGCAGTGGCTTTAGCTGCAGGAGGCTTTTGCTCTCTCCGACTGGGATGGATGATAAAAGGCGCCAGGCTGCCTTTAGGGCTTTAAGGCTTCCACAAATCTTTCTCCTCTGCCGCCTTTGAAATGAGACACCCTCCCTCCGCCTGACTACAGACCACCAGCAATCACTCGCCAAGGTGTCGGGCACCCCTGCCACGCAGAGCGAGGGGCGGCAGACCTCCTGGATGGTGGGGGAGGTGATGGGTTTGAACAGAACGCTCGTCATGGACTCTGTCTGCAGAGTGTACCGTGAAGGGAGTCTCTTTTAGAAATGTGTTTCCTCCTGCACTTTGGTTCGGAATGTGGAAGAGGAGGGTGGACTGGGGGAGGAGGAAGGGGGGATGGAGGGGTGGTATGATGTAAAAGAAAGTAAGAATGCTTCAAGGACAGTGGCATGATGAAATACATGAAAATGTGTGAAATACTTTGGTGAATTATCATTTAGGGAACATTCCTGGATGATAATGTCAACAGTTAAAAAAAACCTCTTGTAGTAGGATGTGTTTGTATATATTTATAAAATACATGTATAGCTGTTGGTGTTCGGGATCCGACTGCTGCTCCCTGGAGATACTATTTTTGTTACGGGATCAGTTGAGGCACTGACAGGTGTGTGTGTGTGTGTGTGTGTGGACACACACACACACACACACACACACACACACACACACACACACACACACACACACACACACACACACACACACACACACACTCACACACACGCACACAAACAGCCGCTTTTGTCTTCACTGTCTGGTGAAAGTAACCTCAACTGTCATGTTGTGTCCTACTGTATAATCAGAGTACACAACAACATGAATAAAAACAAATCATAAATAAATAGATAAATAACAAGCAGTTTTTCACTTTAATTGAATTTCACTCAAAGAAGAAGAAGTTTGAGCGTTTTTTTAAAGGCACAGACTGTGAGATTTTGTGACATCTAGTGGCATAGAGGAAAACCTATGGAAGGCTTCAGTAGTGTTGTAGGTTCAACATGGTGGCACATGTAAACGCAAATGTATTTTATACATATGTATAATGCATAAATGCATGTATTTAATGTGACATTTTATCATGTTTATTTCATATTGAAGACTGTACATTTGAATATATATCTATACATGTGTATTGAATTATCCCACCAGAATCTTCTTAATGGTCCTAATGATGGTTCCCTGAGGAACTCCTCGATGAACGTGCATAGAGGAACTCATCCCGGCAATTTCCTTCTCTCTTTGTTCAGCTGCAATCCCACAAACCTTAGAGTTTGGAGACTGTTGTAACGATAATCAATTTTTGTGCTTTCTATAGCGGCGCAGTCGCTAATGAGGAACACATCTGCAGCACCACAGGGGTCACTTCTATTAATACTGTTGTGTCTCTGCCTGCCTACACAACACACAACCTGGCTGTGCAGGTAAAACTTCTCTATTATGCCATTTTAGTCTTCTCTGATGTATCTTGCAGTTCCATTCTCCCTCCACTTTCTTCCACCGCTCTCTCCCATCTCGCCCACACTCTCCGCTTGTCCACCTTGAACATTTCAGCCCGTCTGCTATTCTTGTGTCTCTTCTTTGTTGGTAAATCAATGGATACAAAGAGCACCAGCAGAGCAGAGCAGAGTGTGGGGTTGGGGAGAATTGAGCCTGTGATCACAGAATTGTAATTGACGTGGTTTATGACATCAGTGGGGGATTCATGAAAAGAAAATTTTACGCTTTGATGCTGCCATGTCAGAAAGACACATATGAATAGAGTGAGGGCAGCTTCTGGCATTTAAAGGTGCTCTGTGTAGTTTTTGACGTAGTTCCATTTATCAACAGCAGATGGTAATATCGTGTGTGAGCTCGATAGAACTGCACATAACTGTAAATTACAGCTATAACTTGTTAAAAGTGACCAAATGATTTCGTCATGATGAAGTGGACTTTTATTTTGAAATGGTGCAGGAAGTAGTGTAAATATCCGTGATGATTACATTCTTCATACAACTGCAGCTGAGAAAGGAATTATCTGCGGGAGATGAGCACAACAGGCAGACTGATTGCTGTAGTAGCTCACAACACACTCAAGTGGTGAAAATGTAGTATTGCATGTTTGCTGGCCTCCTCAAGGAAGTGTTCATATCTATAAGACAAGTCATTGCGACTGTTGTTTCTGAACGCTAATGATATTTCTAGGTAAGAAATAAACACATATTGCTCCTGTAAACAAATTCAACTATTTTTATTGTTGCATTCATGTCTATAATATTCTGCTCTTCCTTTTTCATTTTGTCATCTTGTCTGACAAACCCTCTCATTTCCTCTTTATCTCCCCCCAGCATCCTTCCTCCTCTCCCTGTCCTTCTCACTCTTCATTTATCCTCTCTTCCTCCCTCTCTCTTTCTTTCTTTCACCTTTAAGTGTCTCATTAATAATGCTTCAGCTCTCCCTCTCCCTGAGCGTTCATTATGGTGGCGGCTGCAGCACCTACGCCACCGTGATCAATCCAAATTAAAAACCTTAAAGTTGACCTAAAATAGAAGGAGTCGACATGTGGACGATCGTGAAGGGGCTCCGCTTTTCTCCTCTGGAGGAGAAGTGCTGGGGTTTTATGTTGTTGGATGTTGTTTACGTTTATTTCTTTGGCACCTTGAGAGGGAAGCAACAGTAATTGAAATTAATGTCACAGGGTTTAGCCTAAAATGGGCAGGAGAGAGAGAGTCTGTGTGTGTGTGTGTGTGTGTGTCTGTGTGTGTGTGTGTGTGTGTGTGTGTGTTCATGCAAAGTTAACTCTGAGGAAAGGAGAGATTTGCACACATACACACATGCACGAGGCAGAAAATCACTCTCCCATATGGATGAGCAGATACGCATAGCCCACACACACACACACACACCTCCACACACACACACACACACACACACACACATGCACACACGCACACACATATTCTCTGACAGTGATGAAGTGGGAAGTGTGCTGTAGCCAGGCAGAGAGGGGTGATGAACAAGGCGCTGATACAAGAAGAAACCACCTGGGGGAACTCTGTGTTCGTGTGTGTGTGTGTGTGTGTGTGTGTGTGTGTGTGTGTGTGTGTGTGTGTGTGTGTGTGTGTGTGTGTGTGTGTGTGTGTGTGTGTGTAAAAAGTGAGAATAGAGTATACACAGAGTTTGTAAAGTGTCTGAGTTGATTTAAAGTCTAAATATTTCAGAATTTCATCCCTTTTTAATTATTAATATTAAAAATGAGGATATTTAACAATTGAAGCAATAATATGATTGATTATGGGATGTTTTTTAATTGTAAGTTTAGAGAACCTTCATGGATTCATTACAAATTCAAATTCAAAACATTTGAGGTCATTCTGTTTTCTTGCTGATACTCAGAGGAGACTGTTTCAGATGCTGCTTTTCGACTAACTCTGTGTGTGTGTGTGTGTGTGTGTGTGTGTGTGTGTGTGTGTGTGTGTGTGTGTGTGTGATTTGAGTTTCTTTTCCGCTTGGAACAGGGAGGATGAAAGCATTTTACTTAAATGTAGTGTGTGTGTGTGTGTGTGTGTGTGTGTGTGTGTGTGTGTGTGTGTGTGTGTGTGTGTGTGTGTGTGTGTGTGTGTGTGTGTGCCTGCAGACAGATAATGTATTTGGGGAGTCCAGTCGTCTCTCAGACTGGCTACAGGAGCCGACTGTCAGGGCAGGTACCGGTAACTTTGTTTCGCCAACTTATGTTTGTTGGAGAAGAGAATTTGACTTTTCATCTTTCGATACTTTGACTTATTCAAATATGTAATTTAATAAATGGCTCAATCAGTGATCTTTATATTCTTATATTCAAGTGTATTTGTTGTTTTCTTTACATCAACCTCTCGCCAACCTTTGCTCCATAATAATAAATTATACATCATAACAGAGACAATTAGTCTGATATAGAAACTTCAAGATGGACTCACAAAACTTTAATTGAGTTCATCAGTGTATAAATGCGTTGCCTGGCAACAGCACAGGTCACTAGTTCCTGTATGCTCAATGTTAGGAGATAGGACATGGACCTGTGGCAGGCTGGTGAATGACTCCAGAGACGAAGGTGGGTTTGTAGGTTTATTCACCGCACCAACCAGAACAAGAATGAACATACACACGTGCACCTCGAACATCCTGGCGCTCCAAACATGCCCCCCAGCCATGATCCTCCTGGGTGAGAGACACAGCCCCTAGCGCCCGCCACACAGACCCCACCCCCCCGCCCGAACACCCAGAATCAGTATCTCCTGATCAGCCTGCCGTAACGGCTACGACGGACTGCGACAGGAGAAAGACAGTCCACAGCAGGCTCCGAATCAGGACACACAACTTGAGAAGACACATGTTTATTCACCGCACCAACCAGAACAAGAATGAACATACACACGTGCACCTCGAACATCCTGGCGCTCCAAACATGCCCCCCAGCCATGATCCTCCTGGGTGAGAGACACAGCCCCTAGCGCCCGCCACACAGACCCCCCCCCCCCCCCCCCCCCCCCCGCCCGAACACCCAGAATCAGTATATCCTGATCAGCCTGCCGTAACGGCTACGACGGACTGCGACAGGAGAAAGACAGTCCACAGCAGGCTCCGAATCAGGACACACAACTTGAGAAGACACATCAGGGGTCTTGGAAGGAGGACGACCCCGACGGGGGTCTTACGAGATGCTCTCCCTGTGCCCGCCCATATCCAACACGAAACTCTTAGAGCCCGCCTCCAGCACCCTAAACAGGCCATCGTAAGCGGGCTGGATGGGCGACCGGTGACCGTCATGCCGCACAGAAACAAAACAAGCCGTCGCGAGGCTCGAATGACTGTCGGAAACAGTGGTAAATGGGTGCTGGAGTAAGCCTGGTCTCGGATGAAAGAGGACGCACTATCATTTAGGGAGGAAAGAAGGGCAGACCTCTCTCGCAAAAACTCCCCCGGGACACGGAGTGGCTGCCCGAGGACCAACTCCACAGGTGAAGCATTCAGGTTCTCCTTCCGAGAGCGCAGCACACAATGCTGCCTTAAGTGATGGGTGAAAACGTTTACACAAGCCATTAGCCTGAGGATGGTGCACAGTAGTGCGGTGAACATGCATACCCAAGGTCCTCACCAGCGCCGACCAGAGCTTTGAAACAAACTGGGAAGCTCTGTTGGAGGTGACGTCCAATGGAGAACTGAAACGCGCAACCCAAGCAGAAAGAAACGCACTTGCCATGTCCGTGGATGTCACGGAGGACAGAGGATTCGCCTCTGGCCACCTGGTGGTCCGATCCACCATAGTGAGCAAGTGCATAAAACCCTGGGAGGGAGATAAAGGGCCCACCAGGTCCATATGCACATTGAAAACATTGGTGTGCTAGTGAACCTTAGCTCGCTGACAGGCCACACATGCGGCCGCCCATTCCTTGACGTCTTTGCAAACTCCTCCCTAGCCTTAGCTAACTTGACGGTGTCGAGGCGCCGGGCACACGCGAAAACCGGTGCACCTGCAGTAGGAATGAAGCAGTAGAAAACACGGGTGTTGTCAGCGACGGAAAATCTGCCAGCAAATTCTGAAAAACATTACCCGACGTTGAAAAGTTAGCGTGTCTCAATGGCCCAAATCCCCCTGTCTGACATGGAAAAGTGGCAAAAGACACAGCATCAATTAAACGTCGGTTAGCAACATCCACCACCAAACCATCCGCACACAGAAAATCTGCGCTGATAATAGGAACTGTCATGGAGGCTATCACAAAGTCTCACTCACGCGCAGAGCCTTGCAGCCAAAACGCTGGTGGAAAAAACACAGGTCGCCTCGCCGTCTCCGGGTGAAAATTCCAGCCACAATCGCCGGGTCCACGTCCTCGGCCGCCAGCTGCCAGGAATCCGACGCCACATTCTGCACAGAGAAATGTCTGGTAGTCAGCAGGACCCGATCCGCTTCTTCAGCCAAACCCCGGAAGTCGCCGGCGGCCAGGCACGGGGAGTTAGCCAGTGCTGCGCATAGCAGAGGCGGGAGCTGTCGCAGGGAAATGAGCGGAAAAAAGGAAAGCACCTTCATCCGAGCCCAGCAACGACAGCATATTGTCCATAAGGTCCACGGCGGAACCATCGGCCAAACCGGGCAGAGAAAGTATCTTCTCCGCTCTTTCCGCAGCGGACAGGCTGTGCCTCCTGTAGCTGTTTGAGCTCGGCGTACTTTCCCTGTCGCTGCGGGTCTCGTAGCAGCTGCATGACACGGCGTGTAGACTGCTGGTCCAGAACCGCGACCGTCAAGTAATACTATCGAGAGTTGACCACAGTGATTCCTCGTAGATGGAAAATCGCTGCCATGTGCTCAAACCACGGAGCCGGGTCGCTCTGCCAAAACTCGGGAAGCTTCACAGACGCGACGAATCCGGCCGGCTGTGGGAGCTGGGGCGACATGGCTGAAGAGGAGACTTCTGCTGCCTCGAGCATGTTCGAAACAGAGTCCCCAATGTGGCAGGGTGGTGAATGACTCCAGAGACAAAGGTTTGTAGGTTTATTCACCAAACCAACCACAACAAGAATGAACACACACACGTGCGCCTCGGACATCCTGGTGCTCCAAACACGCTATTGTCGCATATTATTACCAGCAGATGGTGGCATTGGGCGAGACTATCCCCCAAACAAAGAAATAAAATAAGCAAACAAACAAAGAAGCTGTTTATTTGTTTACATTTTCATAAATAACACAATATCATCATTATATTCCAACAATTAAGTTCTTAATTGAGGGCCTCAGAGAAACAAACAAACAATCAAACAAAGAAGCAATATGGATAAAGTTTTTACTTTGAAACTTTGAAAATACAGGAGGTGATGTAAGTATTCATGATGATGAGCTGTAAATAAGAAACAGGCTGATTACTGTGGTGGCTCATGACTCACTCTCGAAGGAAATGTGGTATTACAGGGAAACTATTTATGATATTTAATCACCTGGCTGTGAATAGACTCCGCCTTCTTATGCCATCGATCACTCACACATTTGATAATGATCAAAGGGAACCAGGCCATCACAGGAAACCGGAGCGAGTCCCTCGCTGAAACAGATGACGTGGGCTGAGGCTGAGAGGCAAATTAAACCACTTCATTAGTGAATAAGTCACAGGTGATGAGATAATGAGGCCCTGCAGCATCACCAGGTGTTCCTCATGCTAAAGTCTGAACCATCAGGTGCCACGCCACCGGCCGCACAACCCCCCCCCCCAAACCCCCTCTACAATTGTCCTCATCTGCCCGGAGCCAGCCAACATTAACTTTGTTGCCGAGTGGAGTCGGTGGATCGCCGGCCCTCTCGTTCTTCCTCCTTGTCTTTTTGTTTCTCACATGTAATTAAGCAAATGTAGTTAACATCCGATGACTCCCCAAGCTCACGGAATAGGAAGAGGTGTTAATGGAGGAAATGTGGAGCCGCCTGTGGAGAGAGCGAGCGAGCGCTGCTGAGAACAGGATTAACACATCAGAGTGGTGTCATGGAGGCCATAACACCTCATCTGCACATTTCCTCTTCTTCTCCTTCTGCACAGGATGAAGAAGAGGCTCCTCCTCCTCCTCTTTTTCCCCTGATGTCCCTGTAGTGGAGGCTTTAATGCACATGTAAGCCCGTGTAAGAGAGAGATGCCGACACAGCAGTTGCTCGGGCTTAGATCCATCACGGCCCGGAGCACATGATGCAATGCTTGAGGGCACTTTGGTAGAGCGAGCAGCACAGGCTCATTAAAAAGACATGTAATGAGCAATGTGGACTCATCGCACTTCACCAATGTGCTCATGTAAGTGTGAGGCTGCTGCATAAAGCGGCATTTCCCCCTAATGATACACTGATGTGGTTCGTTAAAGGTGCAGTTTGTTCGATTCATCCCTCACCTTACACAACAGTGAATACATTCATACAATTATATATTCATAAAGATGGCATATTCAATTATTCGTCAATTATCATTCATCATTTTTGATATGATTGAATGAATTCACATATTTACATATAGTTAAAAGATTAAAGCATACATGGTATATACTTACAACAATATAACAATATAAAGCCAAATATATCTAGGTCATACATATGGCAATACTATTCATTATGTACAGTATGTGTATTGCATGTATGTACTGCATGTATTGTGCACATATGGAATTGTAATATATCACATAAGATTAACCATTACACATATTTCTATTACATGAGCACATGAGCGCATTTTCAAAGGGAATTTCATATATCTAAGTGAAGTTAATAATTGTACATATCTTGTGGATGGATGATTGGAATAATACTAATTATACATTGCCCCATGGTAAAATACAGTATAAGGCAATATCGCTTATGGTATGGTATATAGATTTGCTTTGCTTTATGAATGAAAAGTACGGTTATAAAGCAAATGGGGCAAAAATAAAACATATCATCGGTCATGGTGAAAGATAACACACGTTTGTATGCACATGCTTCCTGCTCACAGCCTCACAGTGAAAATCGGCCACGTCTGCATCAATGACGGCCACGTGTGCTAATTTTACATTCAGCACACAGCGCGGTGAAATGTCATTTGATTTTTCTCTTCCGAACACCCCAAGGAGAGACGGAGGAGACGGAAGAGGAACATACAAAGCAGACTGCATGGAACATGTGTCTGTTACACAACACAGTGTTTATATAGACGGTGACTCAGGGGAGACAGCGTGACGAACATGAGTGGACCTTTTCACTCTTGTTCACTCACATTGAATACACCTGTGGAAATGCAATGTCACACTTCCCATTCTATGGTGCTCATATGGGAACGTATGAGCCTAAGATATCCTAAATATGGATTAAGACTCTTCGGCTTCACTTTAGCGAGCTGTCACGTCGGCCATCTTTAGCCACACATGAAATAGCTGCTGTAATTAAAGATGGATGATGCAACTCCACTTCCCCCTGCTGCACTGCAGTGAACCCAAAGTGTCTGAGATATTGTTTGATATCATTACCAGTCTCTGGGAGTCAGTGTCAGCTGTCAGTCGTGATGATTTCTCTCTGCAGACAGCCACCAGGGGGCAATCAGGCTCTTGTAGGGAACTGTGTTGTCCATACCTATATAGAGTCAATGGTATACATCACATTTGACAGGTCAAATATCCATCCATCCATCCATCCATCCATCCATGACCTCCATGCAGTATATGCAATTCCAAGTTCCATACAGCATTGTAATGGTGTGAAACTCTTTGTTTGTAGAGCCCCTCGAGGACAGAGGGGGCCACTATCACATTTGTGCATCGTTGCTTAAAGAAAAAAAGTAATATATCTCACGTGTCCTTGCAGTTCTCTGCCTCCGACTCTTTCATTTCCATTTCCATGCGTGTCGCTGCCCTGTGGGAAGGACCCTGTTATCTGAGAAGCCGGCATGAAGGCCAACACACAGACCTGTGTACTTAAAGGTGAGCACACATGGAGGGGAGGGGGCGCCGCCAGGCTGCTCCACCTCACTGTATTTCATTGCTTTTGATTTCTCTTCCTGCCTTTGATTTGCAAGGATGGCTGACACATTTGCATTTCGATTTCCAGAGTATGGCTGAACTCTTGAACTTTGTCAAAAGTGAATTTGTGGCAACCCAGTTTAACTGTGGGACGGTATCTTACATCTGTGCCATTACTATTACTATTATTACTATTATTATTTTCAGCATTGCCATTATCATTATCATTATTATTGTTGTTTAAGTTATCATCATTATTAGTAGTACATTATTATATATAATATTATTTTTAGTATTTATCATATGCAATGTATTTTGTACATTTCTCTCCCATATACGTTTTATTCGTTTGATTTTAAAGTAAATTTAACATGGAACAAATAATCACAAATATATATATGAAAGGAGCAACTGGAAATATTTTTAAAATGTTGTTGAAAGTGTTTATAGTGACCCCTGCGGTAGAGACGAGATGTGCAGTCGGTGCTCGGTCATTCAGCAGCTCTTGCCCTTTGACATCAACAAGTGATTTTTAAACAGAGATGCACCTTTGAATTAAACTATGTAAATGAAAATTTCAAACAATATTGAACAAATGCAGATTTCCAATTTCCTCAGGTAATTGAATGGAGATGAGATGATTTGGGGACAGTAGAGGACAGTTAGATGACAGACTATAGATGCATACGGTGAGGCTCAACATGGTGGCAGACGGGTATATGGGCGCGAGATTGTGCATAAAACATGTGATGATCCAAAGGGGAGTTTGTGCTTTAGGTCAGACGTGTTTGTGCAGATTTGGGGGTGTGGAGGCCTCAAAGGTACAGATCGATGTAGGCTGCGGTCTGAGAGCACACAGATCCTTTTGTTGCATGAAAACCTTCCTCGCTGCCTCTCAGCCTTTCATCTATCATCCCGGCTTGGGACATTGACTGAGCGAGAGGGGAGCCATTGACATCAAACCTGCCCATTGTCTTTTATCCCCTCCAGTCGCACCGAAGCGGGGATTTACAGGCAGGCACTCCAGTCGGCGGGTTGCCAGGCTACAATGCCGCATTTAGTTCGAAAAGGCCAGATTATCGGTCATGTAGCATGAGACGGGGGACAAATGTCCTTCAGCTAATGTGAGACCATGATTTATGGCTGTCAGTGGTGGAGTGTTTTAATGAATGAATATTCATGAGGCCATGAGAGGACAGAGGTGGGCAGCACAAATCCAATAATATCAAATGAGTGATTGAGTTCATTCATAATCAAGCCATGTTTCTTTAATTTACGTTGTGCTTTTATTTTGAAATCTCAATGTATTCATATACAATGACAATAAAACTGTAGTCAATTCTATTCTATTAAAGATGTCACATGGTGGCTGGAATAGAGACGATCCAATCTTGATCAAATGTAAATTTAAAGGGCTCACTGCGCAATTTCAGGTGTATTTTTCACAATAAAAGCATCTACGTATGGCTTTCAGGCTTTCAGAGATTAAAATCATTCTGGACCTGTAAAGCCTTTAAACATGTCTGTACATATTAAAGCCATAACGAATCGTCCAGATGCATCCAATGCATTAACATGTAAAGAGTTCATTCAAGGTCTTTCTATATGCTGCTCCATCAGCGACCCCGCAGAGAACAATCCTCTGGATGTTTACTTTGACACGCCATCAACGTGATGAATTTGTTTGCACGCACGTATCCATCAGGCTCCGGGGTTAAACCGCTCTGACCAATCACGACGCTCCGTTAATTGTGAGCCTTATTGCAGGATTGATTATAATTACACTTGCTTGATGGGAAGTTAATATCTGTCAATTATGCCGGAGACAACGGAATAACAAAGATGAAACACTGCTCGTGGTGGTTATTCCCCCGCTGATGATTTGTTTGGAGTGCAGGATGAGATGACAGAGACTGTGGGCTGGCCTCAATCTGTCTTCAAGAAGAAATACATTTGAATATTAAATACTTCAAAAAAACTCAGTGTCTCTCTCTGGGGAGGCTCGTCTTAACAATGTGGGCTCTTTCTAATCATTTTACAACAGCGTACATCTACAGCTATTCTGTGGCAGCGATCACGGCCTGTGCACTGTAAAACAGAACATGTTGTTCCAACTTCAAAGCATGAGTGAGAGGGCTGCCTGATACTTCAAGTTAAGGGAATAGATCTGATTTGTGTCATCTTGATTAAATATCTCTTAAATATCCCTTGTGTGCACTCTGGGATCCTTTGTGCAGCAGCACTGAGAGGATGGGACTTACAAATGTTGTATTCAGGTCAGCCAATGAGGAGAGAGGGGGCGGAACTGTGGCATTGGTAGAGATCTTGTATCACAACAACATTGTGTACCTTTGAATTCTGTGTGAACTTTAATGAACCCCGCCCCTATGTACCCCTTGAGTGACTTTTGAACTCCACGGTTTCTCATGGCTGGTTCTGTGAAGAGTCCAAACTTCTTCCCTATCGCAACACTAATTTTATTTTATTTTATTTTATTTTGTTTTTTTTTCCATTCTATTCTATTCTATTCTATTTAACTTATTTCACTTACATGCGTATTCAAGTCATTTTCGCAGACTTAGTCATGATTTCTGAAACTCCTCCTCAGCTCTATAGAAAAACAGATGAAGGGGGAAATAACCCTGAACCGTGTTTCTAAAAGATTAAGAATCACATTGATTATTGTGATGTGAATGAAAAAAGAGTGTAATTGCTTGAAGGAGGAGTTGACTCAGACAGAGTTCTTGTGGCTCACAGTCGTCAGAGTCACCCCGAGGCTCTGCTTCCATTCACTTTGTTGATTTTCCATTTCATGCTGCCATGTGAGACTCGCCTCTGGCTCGTCTGGGATTTAATTACTGTCTTAACATGGTAAAGATGTTTCTGTGTTGCATTGCTTCAACTACTCTTACTGTACTTTCAGAAAATGTCTTCTGACCAACCATATTCATATAGTGAATTTAGTGGTTTGATTTTGTCAAACGGGATAAATTGAAAGATGAAAAAATAGAAAACAAACATTATCAAACAAATAAAGACTTGAAGTTTTCATTGTTTGCGTGGAACCTTTGTATTGTTTGTTTATTATTTCAGACAATTTGGGCCTCACTGATTAAAACAGGTCAAATGAGCATTTTTCTTTCTTTTTGTTTTTTGTATTTTTCAAATGAGAATCAGAAAACATCCAATTAAGTTCAACTGGCCCTTGAAATGCAAAGATACTGATTTTAGAAGTATCCGAGGTACAACAATATATCAAAACAGGAAAACGACTTTGGAAGTAAATATACAACAAAACGGTGTCCTCTCATACAGTGTGAATACTTACTGTACATATTTTACTGAAAGATAGCTGAGGATTTCACAGCATAAGGAAACACACACTGTATCTCACTGTATTTGTGTTGAGACAGTTGAAGATCAATTTGCACTCAGCTGCAGTGTCAAAGTGCCTGTGGTCGACTTAATGCACTGCAAAATATGGTGATAAGCGTGGGGCATTCAGAGCTGCCTGCTGGGCTGATTACACCTGGCAGACCACAAGGCAACAACAGCAGCAGCAGATCAACTCCTCTGCACGGGAGCTGCACACACACACACACACACACACACACACACACACACACACACACACACACACACACAAACACACACACACACACATTTTAGAGCAGAGGAGGATGGACACACTCTGCACTACATGTGTCCACATGTGACCACAGCTGCTGGTATTTTTACTCTCTGAACCCTGAGGACAGGATGTTTCTTCCTGTACTTAGCTTTCATTGGTTTTAATGTGTGTCTGTAGAACAGGACTGGGAAGAGAGTGTCATCACAGAGGTCAAAGGTCAAGTCAGCTACATGGGGAAACTGTGTAGAGGGTGAAGTGAGGTGAGAGGAAAAGTACTTAGCTTGACACAGACACACCTATGTCTGTTTACATGCATTCTCCGGTGTGTGTGTGTGTGTGTGTGTGTGTGTGTGTGTGTGTGTGTGTGTGTGTGTGTGTGTGTGTGTGTGTGTGTGTGTGTGTGTGTGTGTGTGAGTGTGTGTGTGTGTGTGTGCTGGTCACAGAAATAGCTTTCACTGCTGCCCGACCAAAACACTTCATGAGGCGAAAGGTGTGTGTGTGTGTGTGTGT
Source organism: Chascanopsetta lugubris (assembly GCA_016785325.1). NCBI lineage: Eukaryota > Metazoa > Chordata > Actinopteri > Pleuronectiformes > Bothidae > Chascanopsetta > Chascanopsetta lugubris. The sequence continues at coordinate 43,781 of JAFBJT010091192.1, read as the reverse complement.
GTGTGTGTGTGTGTGTGTGCGTGCCTTTTCTCTGATATGTTTGTGTCAGATTATTATACTATTTAATATTTGTTTTTTTTTAACTTGATATTGGCCCTCCTCTAAGCCCCGCCCCCTGGCCCCCTGCAGGTCAAAGTTCCACCCTGCAGCTGTCACTCATACTGAGCTGTTATCTGTCCACTGGTGTCCTGAAGGCCCCTGCATTTCATCTGACACTGTCGATTAGCAGCGTTCCACCTCTCAGTCTTTCATCTGCCTCCAGGTTGTTGATGTAGACGAACCCTCCCGGAGCCAGTCTCCGCCCCCTAACATCAAATACGACTTAGAGGCCAAATCCTACAAAACTAACTGCCTGTTTTTCCACTTGAGAAGTTGTTGTTATGTTTCGCTCCACCCCAGAAAACACAAAACATCGATGTCCACATTTGCACTTACAGTTCCCTGATTCCAACAGACTTCAACCTTGAGCTGCGGCCAACAGCCCGAGAGGCGCCGCTCACTCACACACACACACAACACACACACACACACACACACACACACACACACACACACACACACACACACACAGCGCCTCACACGCACACACACACACACCACACACACACACACACACACACACACACACACACACACACACACACACACACACACACAAAACGCCCACCACAGCCAGACAACGCACACGCTCAGCACCGCTGGGCTGGGGCCAGCTTCTAGCTCTCCCTGTTTGTGCCAGCGCTGTCATCGCCGCTCCAAACACACTCCTTGATAACGCCAGAGAGACACAGAAGGAGCTGCTGCCAGCTCAGTATCTGATCTCACATACGGCTCCATGCTATTAAAGCAGCCGTGATCATTTTATGTAGAGTGGTAGATCTGGCATGAGGGAGTGTGTGTGCATGTGTGTGCGAGTGTGTGGACAGGGAAGTCAGTAGGTCATGTCATTAGGCTCCACCCATTTACAGGTGCCTCTGATTCCAGCCTGCAGCACCTCCACAACTCTAATTCTTCTTAAAGGTGCAGTGTGTGACATTTCTGGATGACACCTGGTGGTGACATTGTATATTGCAGTTGAATACACATTGCCTGTCCCTTCCATATATTATAGCATATCTATCTATCTATCTATCTATCTATCTATCTATCTATCTATCTATCTATCTATCTATCTATCTATCCTCATTAGTCTCTTCTTGGTCATTGGTCATGGGGAGTCAATGAGGAGATCATATTAGGTCATATAAGGTCTCTCTTTCACATACAAACACACACACACACACGCACACACACACACACACACACACACGCACACGCACACTGCCTCCCTTGTGTCCAAACAGCCTCCCGAAGCATCATGAGTGGCCTCATGAGTCGCGTTAAATTAATAGATATCATAAATATAACCACATTTTGCCATCAGCCCCTCTGGTTTAAAATGAATAAACAAATAAATAAATAGATACTTGTGAAATGTTGGAAATATGTGTCTCAAGGGAGTATGAATATTTTCCATTACATTTCTGTCTGTATGAATAAGGGGATAAGTTCAGCCAAATCTCACACACTGGTCCTTTCAGGAAAAACTTGAAAGCGTGGGTTGTACATTCATGACTTCTTTGTTACTTCAAGACTGTGTGTTACTATACATTTTGCCTTCATGTTTCACGACAGTGTAGAAGAAGGTGCTTTTATTCTACAATGATAATTCAAAGGCATCAGATGTGATGGGCGGTGACAATGAAGCCTCATCTCAAGGACTTCCCATTTGATTTTGTCTTTTTGTGTAAAAATCAACTCCCTGTGCTTACGTTGTGCAGCTGTGTCAGAGCAGAAGGGACAAGCAGTGCAGACGTAATTGGATTTTTGAAAATGTAAAAACCTTGGATGGATGTATACAATCAGAGCTTTGAGTTGACAGAGTCTCATAAAAAGAAGGTTTAATACATGTTGGTAGGGAGCCTGACTGAGAAGTTCAATCAATATAATAAAATGTGTGTAATCCCCCTTTATTTGAGTCACGCAGGTCATCATCACGATTACCCCAACACCGTTTGACCCCATGACCTTTCGTGTGTCCCGCTCTCTTCAGGTAAAACCGGGGCCCGAGCCAATTCCCACGCTTTCAACTCAGCGACAGACGCTGCTCTCGTGTCAGGGAGCAGCCGATTGGCTGGCGATGATGTAAGGTGCCTAATAAATGCATCCGCTTCCTCCTCCTCCTCCTCCTCCTCCTTTTCATCGTACAGGCAGAAGGCCAGGCAGCATGAGCTCATACGTCCTTGGAATGAAAAAAAGAAAGAAAGTGAGGTGGGTTGGTGGTGGTGGTGGTGGTGGGGTGCGGGCGGTGCATTTTTCATTCTTAAGTGGCCCCTTGACAAATGAAATGGGACTGGGACACTTTTTTCATAACACTTGGGAGAATAAATGCTTGTGAAGCTGCATTTTATCCATGGCTGTGCAGTGAGGCGCCCTCGTAAAAGAAATAAAGATTTGATTTGCATTTGCATTATTGTGATTAATCATCACTCCATTCAACAATGCAATCAAGTTCCAGTGTGTAAAGTGTATTTTTTTAATTTTTATATTAATTGTGGATTTTATTATTAATTGTGGATTTTATAATAATGCTGATGATAATAATAAAGATATAACTTATATTATCAAAAATAGTAATACAAATAATTCTAATAATCCTTAATCAAAAAACCTTTTAATGGGACTAAATGTATTATCAATATTATCATAGATAGTATAGTTGTCAAGCCCTGTCATCTGCTGGCTGAGTTTTTACTCTACATCAAAACCCCCAAACTTGATATGAATAAGTACCTACTGTCATAGTTTAGCTCATCACACACAGAGGCTGTTACTGAAAGGCAACCTTAACTGTCCAGACTGATATGTGATGACACATTCTCTTTTTTATGAGATGTATCTTGTACACTAAAATGCTGTAGTTTAGAATGACGGTGGAATTCAAAGTGGCAAAATGCTGCCATGTAGTGGTCAAAGATGGTTATTACATTAAACTATGGCGATGCGATGTGGTCAAAAGGGAATTAAAAAGCAGTCCAAAAATTAATAGGAGAAATGTTGGGATTGAACACATTTTTCTTGCAGATAGTTGTTGTTTTTATATATTTGAATCATATTTATATCATAAACGAAAATAAAATAAAGTAAGAGTAAAATAAGAGGACATTAAGCAATTTTCATATCAACTCAACAAATTACATTCAACGTATATGACCCCTTATCTTTTGCAATGAAGTTTCAAAGAAATTCAACATATGGGGTATGTGCTAAAGCCACTGTTTTAGGTGGACTTCATTTGAGGTGTGTCCAATATATTTATATAACATTATATCTATATTTGTAAAGCCTCCTGAGACAAATCATAATTTGTAACATGTGCTTCACAGATTAAGTGTGATTTATTCATTTTGAAATTTATTTTATTTACAATAAATAAAATTATTTATTGTAATGCATTATTATTGAGTTAATCTTCTTCAACAAAATTTCTGTAAATGTTTTTAAAACAACTTCCGGTTTTGGGAATCTACACACGAAACGTTCGCTAGTTTACTTCCTGTCTGTGGCCTGCGGCCCGCCTTGCAGCGACATCTGTTGACCTCACTCCTTTCCAGAGCGTTTTCGACGTTTAAAAAAAACTTTTCTACGCCTGGTTCCCGACGCCAGCCGTTGAAACACATACGAAAAGTAAGAATGTTTATTTACATATAAATTAATCTGTATAAATCACCTAATTTACGATTTTTTAAGTGCACTGCTGTCACGTGAGCCATTAGCTGTCAACAACGCTGTTTTCTGACGTCAGCTACATTTTTGTAGCATAAGTTCAGTTAACTTCCTTCTTTCTGCTATTTCTGTTCAAATACTTTACTTTGTTCTCATACATTGAATGCTCTACTTTATTGTGGTTCATTTTCATGTAGTTTCAAGGTAAATTCAGTTATTTGTGGCCTGGAGGGAACTATAGTATCTCCACCGCGAGCTTATCCTGTTTGACATTCTGCTTTACCACTGCTATTTACCTCATCAATTTAAGATAAGATTAAGTAAAGATAATGTAAGAAGGAGAGATAAAATACAATTGCAGTCAGATTAAATGTAGGGCCAAATAATAGGATGATGTAAACAAGAGTAACATATAAATAGCAAAAAGTATAACAGTATATTGAATGACTGCGAATACACATTAACAGCAACCGAACAGTACATTTTGATTTTGATTTTCTGGCCCTTGTTATTTTCCAGCATTATTATTTATTGACACAATGCACTGTGTGATTGAAGAGGTTCAAGTGTGGCCTGGCTCCAGTGCACAGACCATTTTCGACATTACAGAAGAAGGCCGTAGGTAAACTACAGGGCTGGATGAGAGATTGTAGGACATAGCCATTCATTCTGATAAGAATAAGCATTTCTCGATCAGAGAGCAGATCTGTTAGTTCAATGGGCGGAGCTGAGACGAAGAAAGATGTCGGATTAGAGCGCCACATTATACGTGTAATAACAGTTTAAGGATACAATCCATCAACTGCCGTCCTGTGTCACATCAGCGTGCGCAGGAGGAGGGAAAAAGTTGATCCATCTCCCTGTGTCATCATTTTTCTGCACATTAGATGACAAATAATTGGTCATTCATCAATAACAATAGATGAAAGCTGAAATGATTTATTGCCTTTATAACAATATTGGGCCGTGCATGGTGCAGACGACGACGATGATGATGATGGAGCCCTGTGGTCAGTCAAGCAGAGAGAAGGCAAAGGGAAAAAATGGATGGGAAGGGAGGGGGGGGCACGAGATGAAAACATGGATAGAAGAAGTGAGGAGGGTTAGGGTGATGGGTGACATGAGAGATGAAAGCAAGGGATGGAGAAGAAAGAAATTTTGAGAAATCTCAATGTTTAATCCAAGTTCTGCTCTTGTCCTTGTTTTTGCAGAAAAGAAGACCAGACCTTGTATGATGAAGATGATGAAGCGGAGTGCTGCTTAAATTAAACAATATAAAACAAGGTATTTGGTGCTTTTATTTTGATTTATTACCGTGGTGCTGTCAGGCTGCTGCTTTCTAACCAGTGTTTATTAAGCACTTTGACATCTGCATTAAAGGCCTTTCTGATGTTGCTGTGATAATGCTGAGCCAGAGGAGAGCGGCGAACGTGAAGCCAAGAAGTCACCATCGCCACCTACTGGCAGGCAGCTGTACAGGTAATAAATCCCTACACATTTTTCTCGTTTTGTCATTTTAAGCAACTCTCCTCTCACTGATGTAAATTCATGGATCTGATAACGGGGTTGAATTAGTTATTTGTCTATAAGGATCATCAATGACAGCTGAGAGTGGCCCTTGATTGGTTGCGCACTTGTGTGTCAGTGAGACTCCACCCTCCATGACGGCACAGTCTGCAAAAATATCGCAGCGACGTAGCGTCCATGACATCACCCATAGCTTTCTGCAGAGTGCTCATGAGGCTCATAGGGGGCGGGTCAGACTAACTCCTCCTACTTCCTGGTTCATCCAAAAACAGGCAATGAGGCGGAGCACAGGTAGAGCTGGGGTGGGCTCATGGTGCTGTCACAGTATCCACAGAGCGGCACACGTCGGCCCAGGTGTCACTCAAGAGGCCACGGCTCGTAATTCTGGACAATTACAAATCTCGGTTGAATAAAAATACGTGAGTTGAACCTAAAGAGAAAATCAAATCCGGATCGATACCCCAGTGTCTCCCTCTCTTCCTGCGTCTCAGACAAAACACACAAATCTTCCAGTGGTCGTACGATCCTCGGAGAAGCAGACGCTCGCCGGCTACATTACACCTCTCCCACTTACTTAGTTCCGGCTGCTCTGCCACTGACCACCTATCAAGCCATGATGGATGGCTCCAACCTGATAATCCTGCACAGTTGCAAGATGTGAACACACTGCAATCCTTCTATTGATCGCTCCAGCGAACCACAGATCCCCCGGCTGATTACCACCTCGCTGTGATACCGACGGAGGCCTCTCCATCTTCTGCTATCAGAGAGCGCTGGGCAAGGGCGTCTGGGGTGAGCGCCGGGCGATGAACTGAGAATGTGAGCTTGATTTAGGTCATGTGGGTGGACGTCATCCATCCTTTTCGTACCTTTACTTGAAAATCGAGTGCTTTTAACAACCTCTCAGTGGTGAGAACATGTACGGCCTCTTTACAAAAGATTCGAATACAATTGCAGTAATCTTGTAATCTAATGGTAAACAAGGGTATTTGCTTTGATTATCTACTGCAACAAAAATACAGCAAATACCTCTAAAAAACTAAACATATACCTGGAGGGACAGATTTTTTTTATATCCTAAAAATTTGAAGATTATAATCTCAGATTACTGGCCATGGATGATTTCAAAATGTAGTAATAGGATGCTATTTTTTACATTTTATTTTGACATCCAGGCTTTAAACTATTTCCTGTTAGACCTGCATGCCCATCCTACTGTATCGTGATTAATGCGTGTAACTTCCACAGGAAGTGCGCTCAGGGCCCAGCTACCAATGACAGTTCCTCGTGATCAATAACCTCTGCACCTAAACGTAAGTCACATGACAACTTTATTCACTTTTAATGAACAAACATGACTGTATATGGTTGTGAGATACAGTGGATACATCTCTCCGGGCGTACTTCTTCATGCTGTTAATAAGTCACTGTAATTTATGGCAAGTGGAAGAGTGAAAGTGCCTTTTCCTCCTTATCACCGAGTGCCGCTTGAATCTGAGCATCACACTATCAAACCTCATGATCTATGTATTTATCTGGCCAGTGGCCGAGCGGCAGCTCCTCATTCGCTGAGCAGACTGGACCAAGAAGTTGCTGTTAGGCTGTATAGATCCAGTTATAGTGAGAGGCCGTTTGTGGCGTCATGTCGGGAGGGAGGTCGCTGCCCGGCTCGCTCAGTTTCCAAATATTAGTGACCAGTCAAACAAGATTATTATGTTCAGATTAGCTGATTTTAATTTCAAAGTTCAAAGGTAGTCTGCCTTTTGAGGCTATTATCAAATCAGTGAGTAGAGGGAGTGATTAGATTTTGATTTTATTGTTGTTATTGCCAAGACAAATATAAAAAGTAGAAACTATACATCACAATAATGATACTTTCAATAAACAATTGGAGTTAAGGGAAAATTACAGATTTAATTAAAAAGTGATGAATTGGCAATAAACACTTTACTTCCTCCTCAGGTGATGCTTGTATTTAGCTACGACAGTACACACCTTCCTTCTTTCCTTCCGTTCCCTTCCCTTATCCCTCCTTCCTCCCTTCCTCTGTCCTTGCCTCCCCTGCCCCCGGTGTCATTTGGACTTCCTGGCAGATCACACTTTCGTTTCTTCTGCTTCTCTGACTTCTGTAATTCTGTTCACTCTCCCCTTCCTGAGTAATTGAAGTAATTTCCCACCTTGGCTATGATGAATGTGTCCCATGCTCCCGCCTTGCCCTTCTACTTTAGCCGGCCTAATTAAAGAAAACATTCCATGATTGCCTATTTTTCCTGGAGCGTGACAACCTATTATTCTCCCCAGCACCTGATTAGAGAGTTATTATGCTTAGATTTAGATTGATTTAACCGGGCAGCCTAATAAAGGACTACTTGGGGTTTGATTTAAAGTGGGGGGATTGCAGGTTTCGGAGCCAGTCACGGTGTGTAATTGTTATTAGTGCTTCATGATATGAGCGGAGTGGCAGAGAGGGGACTCCTCCAAATTGAATTAGAAAATTAGAAGGTCACCCCGTGAACAACAGGTGACATTTTGGGACATTCTCGCCACGATAGAGCTGTCAGGAGGAGGGACGTCAGGGCCCGGATTTGTCCGGAATGATAAATTGTATCCACGGCGGCGTGCAGAAAGTGACATATTTCTATCAAAGCAAGATTAATCCCTCCATCAGCTGCAGCGGCGCAGCTCCTAATCATCCTGAAGGATTGTTTGCAAAATTGGTAAATTGACTGGTGTTTATGTTGCGGGTTGGTAATGTCTCAATAAAAGTCGAGGGGAAGAGGAGGATGAGCCAGCTGTTCTATGAAATGATGGTTTTTCTGTCTGTGACGTCTTTTTAATTGATGCGGCTGATGTGACTTTGAATGTCTGGAGCCCTTTTTTTGCCGATGTCATGCAACTGCAAGTGAAAAATATGAATTCTACTCCCAAATATTGGAAGTCAGAGGACTTTTATTTAAGAACATAAGATGGATTCACTTTCTAAAGCTTGACAGTCTTTAGGTTGGATGATATAAGCCTTTTATACACATATTCTTGATATTGGATTTTTCATTTGATCCGTATTATAGGTGGCTACGTTTTTTCTGATAAACTTCTGTTATGATTATTAGCCAAAATATTGGTATTGGAAATTGGAAATGTACTTCTTTTTACTCACTTGATACTGATGAGTATCCTTCTTCCTCCTAATAAGTCCCTCTAATCCTGAAAAAAAAATGAAAACTTGGAATTTAAGACTTAGTCTTATGTTTTATATCTTTGATCAATGTTATTTAAGTAAAGGGGTTCATGCATGTGCTTAGAACCAAATTCTAAGCTCTTTGTAATGATAAGGTTCAGTCACATGTGTCAACCAGGCACACGGACAGTTTGGAAATGTTGCCATGGAGACGGATGTAACCACACAATTCACAAGTATTAAAGGCATTTTGACACCTGTCAGGCTACATGAGTTAAGTGATATTAGATATCATTCTAATATTCTATTTGCATTTTCTGTTCCCCTTTGATCAGTCAGAGGTCAGGGTCAACTTCCAGTCAGCCTCTCTTTGCCATTTTGCTGACGCCTTGTTTTAAGGCATGACCTTGCAGTTTCCACGCGTCACTGCCCAATGCACCAACTGCTTGACTCCCCAACCATTTTTCATCTTGCAAATGCAAAACTTGACATCTTCATAAAGTCTGAAAATCCCCAACTGAAAAAAAGTATTTGATGTACTTTAGCGAACATCTGTTCCAGACACCCTGAAGCTGAATGATGACTGGTCCTCTCCGTTGCCCTCGCTCACATCTAGTTAGCATAAATGCACTTTACTGACGCGCCTGAGCTCCGTTTTGATAAATGGCACGATTAGAGGTAAAATGAACAATTTGACTCCAGCCACACCACGAAGGCACGGAGGCTATAAAGCTCACTGTCACACGGGCCAATCAAGTCCATCTTTCATGCCTGGAATCAAGCAGTGTGGCAGTGAGCTGGCTCTACGTTGTCTCTGACATGTATTCACTGTTGGGATTATTGGCAGCCACTTCTTCAATGTCACCGTGAGTAATGGTGGCGTAGCGTCGCGCAGCTTGTGACTGTATGCATAGATTGATAGAGATGAAAACACTGATGGCTTGATTCATAGGTATTCTAAGTGGATAAGTGGCTATGAATGAAGTCATATATGACATTGATTGTAAATTGTGAAGTGAAAATCATCGATTGGGCCCAGGGAGGTTTTGCAAATCGACATCTGAAATGAATCAAAACGACAACAAAATCATATTTGTCAGTGACAGGAATGAAATTGTGCCTGACGTATGAATGATATATGACATCTACATGAATTAGATTGATTGTAGGCTGCAGTCTAAAATTTGATGATTGCAAACTGAAGATTCCTCTTGAAATTTCTCTAAACTGTTTTGCATTCTGAATGGAAATAGTTTGAAATTGCCCCAAAGAAGCTTGTATTTTGAAATTCTGTCATGCTTGATGTTGATGTGATTGCAGCTGAGTCACGTTGCAGGTGGAATGGGCGGAGACTTCAAATGGGAGGCATGATTGATTGACCATGAGGCCTTTGGCGTGTCTGCAAAGTTTCAAAAGTCTTTAATTTTCAAGACTTTCTTTAGCTTCTGCATATGACCCCAAAATCCCCCTATTCCTCCTGCTCTTACAGCTGGAGCTTGAGGTCATTCACCTTTTGGATGAGAAAAGCCTCCCGCAGCCTCTCTCCTGCCCTCTAGGGGCCAGTTGTTGCTGGACCCCCTGCTGAGCATGTCTGCTCTTTCTGAGCTATTTCCATCAGCTTCAACAAATATTTCTTCAGGAGCATCTCTTATTTTGCAGCTTGGGCTTCAGCTCAGGGGCCATTGACTCTGTTTTGATTCTGAGGACCTCTCCAGCTCCTTCACAGCAACTCTCCTTAAAATGCCTCGTCATTGTTCTGCTTTCTTTAAAAATGTGTCTTCTCACGCATATGTCCGCACAGCGTCTCTGTCTGTGGTTTGCATCTGTGTGTATTGAGACACCATATTCTGTCCGATTCATCTGTTCCACTGGTTATTAATGCCAAGTGCCATCTGGCAACAGAGTGAGCCGGCGTGTATGTCAGCAACGGCCTGTAAATTGTGCAGAGATGAATCTTCCGTTTGTCCAGTGAAGCAGCAAATATGGACCTGAAGCGGTGCGGCATTAGTAAAGTGAGATATGGGAAAGAGGAAGGAAGTTTTTTTTTTTTTTCAAGACATTAATGAAATGTTGAAAAAAATGAAAATAACGTGGAGAGAGAGGGTGGCAAATTAAAAAGAGCAAATAGAGAGAGGAGAAAATGTAGTACATAAAAATGCAAACCTGAGCGAAGGATGAGAAACAAATTAAATGATCCAGAGAGAAGCGCGGGAAAGAAATTAAAGTAATTGACATGAGAGTGAGAAAGAGAAATCATGTATGCATGATTGTTTATTAAGTCTGGGATAAATGAGATGTTGCAGCAGCAGCAGCAGCAGCAGCACCATAAAGCTAAACATTAAAAATAAAGAGATGAATTCTTTTGAAAGGATTAATAGCTCTCTGAAGTCATTGATGATCACTCACTGAGGACTTCATTATTCCAATTAATGCCCCCCCCACCTCTCCTCTGCTACTTGACCTGACCGTCAAAATTTAGTGGCAAGGAACCTTTAAGTCAGATGGATGAACTGCCAGAGCCGTGGCGGGCTAATTGGCAGCCACAATCAAGAGAGAATATGTATCAGGAGAAGAAGAAGAAGAGGAGGCTGAATATATTAGGGGGAGGAGGAGAAGAAGAGGAATGAGGCTGCGGAGCAAAACGAGAAATGATCTGGGAAGGGACGACGGACGAGACGAGCCAGTGTGGGAATAGTTTTTTTCAACGTGCGTCTCACACGTGTGCAGCAAAGGTCACAGATACGATTATTACACAACACACCTCTGCTCAGTCTGCGATGATGTGCGGGCGTGGAGCCGGTGTGAGCAATGCATTCAGGGCCCTCAGGAGCTCAGATGAAGAGGGCCCAGGTGTCGTGTTTGATTCCCAACAAAACAAAGCGATGGCCTCGTCGTGTCCGTCCATTGATTCTCATCCATCAGGAGCAGGAGAGAAATACACGGAGAGGGGATTTTAAAAGATAGCCACACGCTCTCCTCCTCATGCATCAAGCAAGTCGGGCATAAAATAGTCCGTTTGGATGGGTGATCATGAACTGGCAGCGTTGGGAAGGTTCACCGGAGCTAAATGGATACTCAGATTCAACTTTTTTTTATTTGTATATGACGCCCACCTCACGTTACAGTCTTAATTTATGGTGATAATACCCACGGAAACGGTGGCGGGAAAAGGAGTGATATGGCTGTTGCTCCATGTTTACGTTACCTGCATGGAGGAAAACAGGCTCTGATGACCTTGTCTTATCTTATCTTATCGAGGAGAATATCCTGCTCTTAAAGCAACACTATGTAACTATGTAACCAACATTGCCCCCTGATGGCAAAGTGTGATGATTAATTTGATTAGAGTTGGAGTATTACCCATAATCCCCAGCTGCCTGAACCATAAAAGTTGCCACAGTAAGTGCGTAAAGTTTCTCTGATTGTTTGGTTCATCCCTAGTTATCCCAGTGACCCCTGTCTCCTCCTAGTGGCTGAAACACCAATTACAGCAGCATTTATGTGGCTTACGATCTGTCTCCATCGACTCAGTAGCCCCACCTAGTGTTAAAACCAAGAATTAACATACAGTCACGTGATTATAATTTCAGAATTTGCTGCCCACCAATATAAAATGGACGATGGGCCGCAGTTGGCCCCCGGGCCACAGTTTGGAAACCCGTGTATGGGTGAACATGGATTCAAACCCTGAGACTCTCTGTGTGGTTGTTGTGTGACCATGTGTCTGCTCATGCTAACAGATCATCTCCATCCACATGTCTGCGCACACACAGACGGACCTGTGCTCTATATGAAATGGCTCCGTTGCTATTATGATTAATGAGCTTGTCAAGAACCTCCACCCCAACACCGATGCCACCTCCCTCCCTGATTTTCATTTATTTTATTTAACCCACACCTACTTTAAATTTTTTATTTTTTTTTTAAAGCTGCTTATTGAAGAACGTTGCATCAATTTATTCTAATTATGCACACCGCCTGTTTCCGTGTTCCTCAACACGCCCCTCCCCACACACCCGGCTCTCCTTAAACCTTTTGGTGCAGATTAATGTAACAAAAAAAGTCTATTAATTAATGTTTTGTGGCTTTTAATTTCTGGCAAGGATGCCGTCTTGATGCAGCTGCCTGTTGAGGCCCGTCACTGTTGAACCCGTGCCAGGGAAGTGCAGATGTAATTCTGTTATCTCTTGCTTAGTCGTTTACGCAAATTAATTTGAACAATTAGCCCTCTACCGGCCTTTCATGAATCATGCAGGAGGAGCTGCCAAAAAATTAATTCGCAAAGATTTCCATTTCAAAAACAGGAGCGCTCCCATTTTAGGAATAAAATGTTACACCTGCTCTGGTATGAAATCAAAGGGTGAAAAACGTTTTCACGCTCGGTGCATGTAATATAAATCCGTCTAAGGGCTCAAAGCTCCGGATTCAGTCAGAATGATGAACCCCAGTGAATGTGTGCTGTTTATTTTTCATGGGTTTGAGGCTAATCAGCTTCTGGAATCACCTTTAAAGAAGAGGTTTATCAGCAGGTACTTTGCGGATTCCAGCACGGATAAATACTGCAAAAATAATTAGAGGCAGGCAACACTGTCCCAGAGATTCCATTATACTAATTAAAATAGCTGCTAACCTTAAAGGATTTTCATTAGTGTGGGTTTTAGTGGAGACGTTTACTGTCCCACAATGATCCCTATGCTTTACATGAGACTTTCTCCTCTCGAACTAAAAGGGATTTTGTGAATGTGCCGTCTTTTTTACATTATAGAAGTAAACACAAGAAGTAGAAATGACATTACTGCTCAAAATGTTCTGCCTTTATCGTAGACTAAGTAAAATGTTATTCTAACACCTAATTCATCTCCTCTATCAGGATCATACACGTTTACCTGTGCACTTAATCGAGCTGTAAAGTAAATAATGATTTGAATTTGAATTGAAAACATCAATGTAGGTAACGCTATGTGTCAATCTCATTTTTTTGTGATAACACATTTATGAAAAATATATCTACATTTTTGGTTGACCATACCCGTGCTCATTGTTCAAATGGCCATAGACGGCATTTAACTTTTATCTGCAATATGCTGATGTCATCATGCGTAAATATAAGTATTTGGATTTTAAAGTGTGACAGCAGGGATATGGCATGGCTTCATGCACCTTTTGGTCAATATGAATACTTTGAGATTTTGCTAGAATGCTTTGAATCGCATACATTGTTCTTAAAGAAATGTGTCTTTGTTGTTAATGGTATAATTGCACATAATGACTACACTTTAATGTATAGCTTACTCTATAGTCCTTTAAACGAGCTTTTGGTCTCTAGCTACTATAATCGATTAATGTCATAGAGCTCGTGTGCTGTGTTTTAATCAATTGTGAGACTCTTACATCTCTCAAATTCAACTAAAAGAAACTAATGTACATTTTCAGCATCATGTTTGTCGCTCAGTGTTTAATGTGGAATCCTGGAAACAGAATATGAATGTAGATCAGTGTTTATCTGCCATGACTCTGCTGCTGCTGCTAATGGCTCCATGGTTCCTGATGGAGAATCTACTCTGTAATGGATGTGACTTCAGATGCATGGAGAGATTATGCATCAGTGTTGTCATAGTTGTGCATAAAAAAAAACTCCACAAAGATGCTCAGTCACAGAAGGACAGGGAGGCTGCGATGATTGAGTTGCCCTTTTATTTTTTGGAGGAATCATTGATGTACTGGAATTGGCCAGCAGGGGGCGGTTTGCACCTACTTTTTGTGCTGCAGTCATCTTTGCTCTCAGATGGTCTCCTGGCTGCAGGAGAAGAGGGTCTGTCTTGGACACGGAGTGTGAGTGTGAGTGTGTGTGTGTGTGTGTGTGCGCGCACGTACGTGCGCGTGTGCGCGCGTGTGTGTGTGTGTGTGTCATTAATGACCGCCTTTCAAGCTGTCAGCCGTAACGACCTGATTGCAAACAGAATTTGAGGTTTCAAATGTAAGTGAATAGGCAAATTCCAACTTTTCACTGGATGGAGTGTGTGGAGGTGGAGGTGGAGGTGGAGGTGGTGGTGGTGGTGGTGGTGGGTGAGACAGCTCTGCAGCGCCCTCCTCTGCATTATCTTCAAACACTCGCACTAACCACATTTCTTGTTCCTTTAAAATAATGCCCCCATTAGGCATCAATAAGTGGAATCCATACAATCTGCCCCAATAACGACATGTAATTTTGTGACAGTTATGTGTTCTTACACAAATGTATGGGGCCAGGCCGCTTCCCTGTAAGTGCCCGCTAACTCAATTTTGCTCATGTGTTTTTGTCCAGCTCCGTGTTTAATGTCCATTAAGAGCGGAGAGACGCTGACTGAGGAATGTGATGGTTTGGCACTGAATAATCCTCCGGTGTTTTTTGTATTCATTCTGTTTCATAAGGACAAAAGCCCCGCTTGTTAATTCTATTATCAAGTACACAACATCCTTTCTTCTGTTTGAGGGCTAGTCACTTCTTTAAATAAGGGAACTTTCAAATACGGAGCTAATTGTTGAAGATTTGATCATCTTTTTGGATGATGCCCCACTGCAATTTGATTACCTATGGCCTCTCATTCCATTGTAATAGTGTTATAATAAGAATAAAATAAAATAAAATACAATAAAATAAAATAAAATCAAATGATAATAATAATAATGATAATAATACATATCAGGTAGAATTGCAGAGAGTGGAAAATGAATGTTGTGTCTTCATGACATGAAGCCAGTACAAAGAGTACTTTGTATTAGAATGAGTTGGGCCTTTGGGAATTGAGCCCATAACCCTGACAGTGTTAGTTGTGTGCTCTGCTCAAACAGCTCTACAGGGAATTGTCTGACACTAATAAAGTGAAGCTGATAACAACCTTATATTCATCAACAGTTCAGTTGTTTACCCCTGATCCGATGCAGCATGATACTGAATATATTCATCTTGATATGGAAATAAAAAAGGCTCGGTTGGAACACGAGCTTCATTGGGGTTTAGCAGGAATCCAGATGTTGTGAATGTGGTGAACCAACCTCCGAAATGCTTAACTGTCATTATGTCAGTGGAATCTGATGGAGTCATGGTTTAAATCGTTTCTGACCTACTTTATTATCGTGAAAGAATGCTCTTCATATCACAGCAGCAGTCCAGGTAGAGCAGCTGTTACCGTAGCATCATCATCATCATCATCCAATGATTAACATACACAACACGGCTGCAGCTCCTCTTCTCATTGACTGTAATCACCTTAATGCACAAAGCTGATGAAGTTGCCAAGGCGTGGAGTGCTCCGTCTCAGACCTTTCTCTTTTTTTTGCATATGTGTGTGTGTGTGTGTGTGTGTGTGTGTGTGTTTTTGTAATGGCGCTGTCATAACCGCTCTGCTCCGTCTGTGCCTAAGTGAATCTGAGGCGCCATCTTTTAAACGAGGCTAACAAATGAACACGTTTTCCCCCCATCAAACGGCCCCTGACAGTGATGCATGGGCTTCCAGATGAGCTCTGAAAAACTGATGGATCTGCGACGGTACAAGCGTTTAGATAAACTAATGCATGTAATTACGTTTTCCATTCCCACTCCATTGCGAGGCATCTTATTACAATATCATTAGTTGATATGCCCTGCAAAAAGATAGTTGGTAAATGCCTTTCTTTTTTGTTTTCTTAATGCACAGGCTGACTAGAAGTGGAAGTTTGTTTCTATGACTGGATTAAAAACCAATGAAAGACCTCATCAGGCAACTCTGTAAGTGTTAGTAATTGCTGGGGGTCGACCATCGAGATGCTGAGATGCCCCATGATCCACCAGTACAATCAGTATAAGAGATAGATCTGCACTGACTGTGTATCCAGTTGTCATTGTGCCGCGTTCTCCCTTTGACCCCGTTTCACAAGTATGACAAGACTCGAAACCATTCCTATTTTTAGCTGCTTGGTTTCCATTGAACCCCTTTGTGCCATAGATGGTCTCCCGGCAACGAGGTAATGTTTATGGCCGTTTGCCATGTTGTTGTTTACATGATTACATAAAAGAAAAACACAGAAGGCATTTCCAGGAATCTTGGTGGAAAAGTTGGGGGAGCACAGTGCTAAGAAAGAAGCCATTGAGTCTTTGCATGAAAATAAAAATCAGTCAGAGCTTGGAGTGTTTTTAGAGGATTTATGTTTGTAGACAATCTGGGCGTGGGCAAATTGATTGATGAAAATAGACAACATATTTTTACTTTTGGGCTATTTCAGCTTTTGTAGGGTAAATGAGGAGCTGAAGAATGTAGAGGACATGCAGCAAAGGGCTAGGTGGAAATATGGCGTCTGCACAGCCAATCGAATCACCGGAATTCCCGTCAAGAATACGATGAGGTCAGCAAATTTTCAACGACAACTCCCATAATCCCATGCTGCTTCCTTAGTATAAAAGATGAGTGCTTATCAGGCTCCTAGTAGGCGGTTCACTTGTCGCCATCTTGCCGATGCTAAACTCCCCCTACTTCCTGTTTCATCCAAAATCAGGCAAAGAGGCGGAGCACAGGTAGAGCACAATGTGGCAGGTCCGCCCAGGTGTCACTCAAGAGGCCACGCCCTTAATCATGCACGGTTTGTACCAGACTCAGAAACACGTACACTCGAGAGTTCGGCTTTTTAACATGGGAGTTTAACTACGGGGATTGACTGGCGGTTGGAACCTCAAGTGGCCACCCTGTGAACTGCAATTCCACTTCCGTATTGGCTACAAGCCAAAATGTATTAAAATATAATACAGTGCACAGTGTGTCCCTCCGCTTAGATGATGTGCTCTTATTAGTTAATTCTGCCTGATCATGGCTGAGCACATCACCAACACTGCTCTCTTGTGTCAAGCCCCATAATTACATTTCACTGTAAACCTCCACTGTAGCGCCGTCGCTCAGCCCGGGTCCGTGTTTTCGCAGATTGCACTGGTGCGTGATGCGTGCGTAAGCGATGGGGTTGAATCTTTGGCATTTCTGATTAAAAAATGACAATCATCTGTCACAACTCTTCATTAATTCGCTGTTGACTAATGAATGAATCGCTTCGGCTCTAGTAATCGGTGCGGCTGATGAGAGACGATCAGGGGTCGCCTCCGCCTCGTAGTGCGGCTCAAGTTTGACTGGAAACATGTACTATATAGAGTCCAGCTTTGATAGACTTCTAATTTCCGCAGATTCTGACTGTGATTTATTAAGCGCCGCAGGAAGTTACGTGCGTTCCAAGCATCATTTCTATGTAGATCTGTCAATTCATTGCAGGGTCAAATCCTCTTTCAGCTGTTCATGCAACAGATTTGGTCCAAAAGTGCAGTAATCGGCAGAAATGGAACATTTCTACAGCAATTCCTCGTCCATTTATATACAGTATATGTATGTTAACCGGCTCTTGCTATTACATTTTGCTTTTGTGTGCGTGCATCCCACTTTCTACATGTATAATGTTCTTTCAGTCCATGCTCCAGCTGTAGCGAGATAATGTGTGTGTGCGTGTGTGTGTGTGTGTGTGTGTGTGTGTATGCATACATATTGCCTCTCTCACTGGCGGTCGAGCCGGAACATACACTCTCTCTCTTTTGGAGAGAGCCGTGCAACAGCTGTGAGGTGTGTGTGAGTGAAGCCACTACTTTTGCATCCGTGTACATGCGCCCGTGCGTATGTATACTTGTTAAGCCTGCGCTGTGTCTCTATGTTTAAACATGCATATTGCTACTCACCGACTGTGTAATGCTCTCGCTCCATGCTGCACGTGTGTGTTTATACCGCGTGTGTGCGTGTGTGTCTGTGTGTGTGTGTGTGTGTGTGTGTGTGTGTGTGTGTATGCGCGCGTTTGTCTCCCACTTGCTCCGCCTGTGAGTGTGTGATGTTGCTGGAGGAGCGAGGGCTCATGTTGGGAGCAGCAGAGGAGCTCATTAGGGGAGTGCCAGGGGAACGCGGCCGCTGCAACCCCCCATCCGGCGCTCCTCTCCGGGCCGCTGCACCGCCTGGCTGGGCCCTCAGCCGCAGCCCTTCATCTGCACATATCACACCGAGGTCTCCTCTGCAGAGCGCGGCGGCAGTATGCTGTCATATGTTAGGTGACGGGTGCATTTCATGCAAGTGTCAGCCCTCGTTTTTATACCATTGTTTCTATGCAGCTGTACAGCAGCAGTTATGTCCTCACTTATACCAGGAGGAGTTTGCATATAGGAGGACATTTTAGTAGTAGAAGTAGGGTTGTAGAAGAAAGAAGGAAAGGGAAGCTTTCATCTTTGGGCAGCAGCCGTCTGTGTGACCTCAACATGAATAAATAAATCCGAATTTTGACTGTTATCTAACATCAACATCATCCAGGTCAAAATAACACGTCCACTTCTCCACCGCTGCAACAGGAATCTTTAATTATTGAAGCAGATACTGTGTGCCTCGTCTTTTTTATTTGTGTGTGTGTGTGTATGTGTGTGTGTTTGTGTGTGTATGTATGTGTGTGTGTTTGAGGGAAAATTAGGTCAGCAGAAAAACGGCTAAAGCAAAGAAAAACAGGACATGAAGAAAAACAAAATTCAACATCTCAACGTGATATCAGTGAAATATGTATTGTGTTGCGCACAAGTCTGACTCTCCTGTGTTTTCTTATCCGTGGTATGAACCGATGCCCGATAAAGAGTTTAGTCGTCATTGTGGATCGTAACGCCATTGGCTGTCACAGACATGATGAAATTGTGATGATTATTCATGAGCTAAGATATGGATGAACATGCCATTGTTTTTCACGCTTTACATCCGTTCATGGACATTTGAGGTAACAACACTGTTTCATAAATAGGCGATAGGTGTTTTTTTTTATTTTAAAATCTAAATTTTTTTAAGGTCATCTGCCTCGGTGTATAAATAACTGTGACTGTTTTATTTAAAAAAAAATCCAACTGTTCTAATTTTGCAGTGGATATTTAAACTTGTTATTAGAAACATTTGAAATAAAAACAACTGTAGGGTTATGAACTGAACAGAGAGCCCCCCCTCTCTCTCTCTGTCTCTTTCTGTCTCTTTCTGTCTTTCTCTCTCTCTCTCTCTCTTTCTCCCTCTCTCTCTCCCTCCAGTTGACAAATGAGACTTTCATTGGACAATTATCGTTTTCGGGATCGCAAACGTGCGAACAGAATTTGTCACTGTCACTTTGTGTGTTTAAGGGCATATTAATCAAGTGATTAATTGCCAGATATTACCCCACCGAACACGGCCTGTGTTCCCATTCAAGTGCTACTTTGCCTTTGAGCGCGAGTGCATAATGATTACGTTTTGGGTTTTTTTGTTTGAAGACGCCTGAATGGATTTGGTTCTAATGTTTACTGGCATGTCTGAGGGCAGCTCTGTGAACAGTCTGACCACTTTTACAATAAGAGATGAAGACTGGAGGTTTTTACTTAATCTTTAAAACACAATATCATGAGTTGAGAGCAGCAATTTCCTCCTGCAGGTAACTCCTTCATGCTATTTTCTGAGCTTTTCAGGGGTCTATTGGAAATCAAGGTTGTTGTCTTGTTCTTTTTAAAAACTGGAAAATATGTACATTTAGCTACAAATGATAGAAAACCATACATAACGGCCTTTGCTGTAGATCATGAATGTCATTTATTGTTTCACATGATGACATTTGAGCTCCTACAACCATGAACATGCAGCTTAGAAGCTTCATCTTTCTTAAATGCTAATAGTTTTAAAATAGATCTGTTACATTTATATTATATATGTATATATGTATATATATATATATAGAGAGAGAGAGAGATGTATATATATATTTATATATTTATATATAGTGACTTCCATATCCTCTAACATTAATTGAAGTTGCACAGAGTTAACATCAGTTTCTCTGATGTTAACCTTCGCACTTTAATGGTTTCTGCTCGTGTGATGGAGATTCAATCAGTACCCTAATTAAACACCAGAGGGAGCTAAGCTAATGTATCATGTGAGCTTTTGAAGTTCTCCCTCTCCCTCTGTCATACACACATAACACACACGTTTTTTTGCACCAGTTCAAAAAAACAAAATTCTAATTGGGTCTTTTTGCTCTCCTCCAACTCGGTGAGAAAGAAACGCAGGTCTCCCCTCCACCTCCATTCTTAGATGCACAATTTAGTTTTGACAAATGTGATGTTTCAGTTAAATTGTTAATGGTGCTACAGGACCGTGCGAGCCAGACATCAAAGTGCATACATTAATACACACCGCTCATGTTATTTCTTGTTCTGTTTAGTCTCTCGGGGGTAGAGGAGCGCTCTGTGCGAAAGTGTAAGAGATCCTCCTGTTTTATTATTTCTTTTCTTGCCGTTAATAAACCCTGATGTGCCTCTTCCTAGAGGTAGAGGCACCTCGGCAACGCAAATGAGCTGCGGAAGAAAAAGGAGAAAAAAACAAACGAGGGGGCCGAGCCAGATGATCCGCCAACGTTAAGAGGCGTGCTTTGAAGAAAATTCCATCAAAGGCAAAACAATAAGCGGAGCGGTGTGTGTGTGTGTGTGTGTGCGCGTGTGCTTGTGCGTGGAGAGCCGGTGTTAAATACCTAGTGTTGTTCAGAAATGCTCAAAATCTCAATTGGCTCTGTTAACTGGCATCTGCAGAACAATGAGTTGAATCTGTTAGGGGCTTTATATAAAAGGCTTTTAGCGTTCGCCGCCTCCTCCCATATGCCGTAGCATGATTGCTTTGCGTCTTCATATTAGGCTGCACACCTTGTTCTCCCCCCTTCTCTTGCCGCTGCCTGATTTACTGCCAGACATTCCTCATTCCCACAAACATTCCCGTGCATGTATTGTTCCAAAGTTACAAATGGAGATGGACAGTGGCCCTTAGAATACATGCGGGCCTCTACAGTGCGAACGCATTGTCGTGCAATGTGCAGGAAACCGATTTCAATGTTAAACACAAAGTGCTGCATGGAAAAGCGCTGGCTTGTTGAGCAGATGCGTCGGAGGAGCTGCAGACATGTTCATTTCTGACATTTTCCCCAACCTGCTGCGACACAAATAGACTCGCTGTCACATGATGTACAGTCAACGATACATCAGGCAGCGCGGAGAGGCAGGCAAAATGGTTGTCAACTGACAGGAATGTTAGGGATTTATAGGTGTGATGCCGTAAAACGGGCTTTTCAGTAGATTATTGGTTCTCGCATTTTTCAAAAATCCTGGCATACAAGAGGTCTATTTCTTTATTTGTGGTTATTTTGTCTCATGTCGGCCAGACACGTGTAGTTTGAGGTAAAAAAAAGGCCCATCCCTGTCTCTCTCACTTTCGTCTCGTCAGGTCAGCAGCCGCCTCCAGGCAGTATCACCTCGTCCCCTCGCCGCCGCGCTCACCGAGACGTCTCTGCGAGAATCCCGCCAAGCGTCTAAAGCGTCTCTTAACCAGGTGAGACACCGGCGACCTCCCTCCGCGACCCCTACATCCTCTTCGTGACAGTAGCAGGGCTTTGTTTGCCGCCGTCGATCGTGTTTGGCATTTTGGCTGTGAAGTCTCTGACTTTGCTACAGCGCCACGGGCCGTTAGCCGTCACTTCCGCGGCGGCGCCAACGTTGATGGGAGCGGGAAGGGGCCAGGTAGAGGTGGAGCTGTCAGAGCTGGTTTGTCAGGCCTTCACTCACGAGCCTCTCAGGCGCCAACAGAGGTATTGCTGCAGTTTTGTTGGAGTGTGCACCCATCGACGGTCATTTGTCTCCTCCGTTCTGTCTAAACAACAGATAGTGTCCTGAAGAGTTGATTTAGTGCTGTCTAGGTGGATCAGCCTCAGAGGGAACATCGCAGAAGGTTGATATTTTTAAAACAGTAGTCACACAGTGAGCTTATGAGAACATATTCTTTTACTATTTTTCTTATATTCTAAAAAAAAAATTGGGTTGCCGTATTTTATATTTTATTATTATTATATTATTACTTCAACTCATAGACTGCAAATATGAATCTTCTCCTCAATCAAGAAATGTAGCAAAAACATCCTTTCACTGACAAAGTAATTTGATGAGTCATCCTCACCCGTCAATCATAACATTTACATTTCGAGTGCAGGCTGTTGATGATTAATGAATACAGTTTAACATTATGTGCTTTCTCATCCACTTCCATTTGACGTGAGTTGCTTCCCACAGCCAGTTCCACTCTGCCAAGTCTCACTCATCAGCTCAGTTCAAACCAGAAAGTGTTTGTGGATTCAAAGCTGCGTTCAGCAACACAACCTGCACACAGACGTATCCTAGTTTAGTTCCCATCAATTGAAAACACAGGAGAGAGAGAGAGAGAGAGAGAGGGAGAGAGAGAGAGAGAGAGAGAGAGAGAGAGAGAGAAGACATATCGATTATAGATGATGTATACATTTCGAGTGCAGGCTGTTGATGATTAATGAATACAGTTTAACATTATGTGCTTTCTCATCCACTTCCATTTGACGTGAGTTGCTTCCCACAGCCACTCTGCCAAGTCTCACTCATCAGCTCAGTTCAAACCAGAAAGTGTTTGTGGATTCAAAGCTGCGTTCAGCAACACAACCTGCACACAGACGTATCCTAGTTTAGTTCCCATCAATTGAAAACACAGGAGAGAGAGAGAGAGAGAGAGAGACAGAGAGAGAGACAGAGAGAGAGAGAGAGACAGACAGACAGACAGACAAAGAGAGAGAGACAGAGAGACAGACAGACAGACAGAGAGACAAAGAGAGAGACAGACAGACAGACAGACAAACAGAGAGACAAAGAGAGAGAGAGAGAGACAGACAGACAGACAGACAGAGAGACAAAGAGAGAGACAGACAGACAGACAGAGAGACGGAGA
Organism: Chascanopsetta lugubris; assembly: GCA_016785325.1. NCBI lineage: Eukaryota > Metazoa > Chordata > Actinopteri > Pleuronectiformes > Bothidae > Chascanopsetta > Chascanopsetta lugubris. Next base: position 20,495 of record JAFBJT010091192.1, on the reverse strand, counting down.
GACAGACAGACAGACAGACAGACAGAGAGACAAAGAGAGAGAGAGACAGACAGACAGAGAGAGAGAGAGAGACAGACAGACAGACAGAGAGACAAAGAGAGAGAGACAGACAGACCGCGAGAGACAGACAGAGAGAGACAGACAGACAGAGAGACAAAGAGAGAGAGAGACAGACAGACAGACAGACAGACAGACAGAGAGAGTGGTGAGGTCCAAGTCCCTGCTTGACTTTTCTTCAAATGGGAAAATCTTGTGGGAACGAGATGTTGCAGCAGCAGCAGCATCATCACTCATGAGGTTCCTGGATAAGTTCAGTAACTTGGGTTTTCGCGATAAAGACGAAACACATGAAAGGAGCAAACTGCTTCATGTCTGACATATCTCCAAAAACAAATCTTTACACAGGCATGCATCTGCATTTTTCCCGGTGTCGTGGCCCGTCTCTGTGCCCTAACCTTTTTTAGCCGCTCAGCCCTTCCTCCTCCTCCTCCTCCTCCTCCTCCTCCTCCTCCTCCTCGCCTCTTGATTTCCCCAAAGTGCTGTGTTTTATGTGTGCTTTTCTTTGGACTCGGGGAGCTGGCAGGGTCAAGAGGAGCAGAGAGGGACCGTCGGAGACGTGGGAGAACGGAATGAGGTGGCTGTTTATTCTCCCCTCCGAAGCCACATACCTTTTTAGAGTGGCTTTGGAGCAGGGCCTAAAACAACAGCAGAGGCCATGTACACAAATTACACGTCTCGCAGTGAGATGAAGGCTGCGTGGAAGAAGAGCGTGGTTCCCAGTAAAAAAAAAATAATAGTGGTCAGATATATTTTTAGGATGTTCCTTGATGTGCTTGGAAAGATTATGAAACAATTGTGCCAAAATGTTTATTTATTTTTTTTTTGGTTCCGTCCATTTTTTACTATCTCTCGGACAGGGGTTCACGCCGAGGCCGCCGGAGATTACACAACGGCAGGTTAAGAGCTCATGTTTCATCATACGCATGGAAACGAATGGCGACTATGACAGATTACAAACAGGATGAATTGTCCCTAATTGAAAGGAATATTTTTCTCTTCTCACGGTATTTTCCTACGTTGGCTCTCAGAACCAGTCAAACAGGAGTAGTCTCACATTGTGTTCACACCGCAGTAATAACAGGGGTATTAGTAATGGATGCCTCCCTGCTCGTGTGGTGTGGGGATCTTTGGGGAGGAATAACAGGCAGCGTGAAATGACAGGGATCCAGTACAAATATTGAAACATGGACTTGTAACATTCCATAATTTCATATACGTCATCTTTACACTGCTAGATTTGAATTGTTGCAGTTTTCCAGTCATGAATATTCATTTATTTCCACATGTACCTTGCAGGCTTTTTACTTTGACTCCCTCATAAATGACTTTGCATTGTTTGTGTGTGTGTGTGTGTGTGTGTGTGTGTGTGTGTGTGTTGGGGGGGGGGGGGGGGGGGGGGGGGGGGGGGGGGGGGGGGGGGGGGGGGGGGTGGCGTTTACCTTCCCTGAGCCTTTTTCCCCTCCGTCACCCCGTTATTAATTTGTGTCAGGCTTATTTATTATTAGGCTTGTCTAAGCACTTTATCTCTGCCGCAATAAAAACGTATTATTATTGTGATTACTCTTGTTTACTTTGCGCTTAAGTAACCGCAGGAAAAAAAAAAGTGACAATTCCTGGAGTGTTAACCCGCATTAATCTGCTCCACTCCACTGTATGAGCCCCCCCGACCCCCCCCCCCACCTCACCTCCCCCTCATGTGACTGAAAGCCTGGACCAGTCTTGGGGCTGATGGGGGCAGGATGGGGTCAGTGCGAAGCAGGAAATGGGGGGTTCCTCGGCGCCAATGCTGATGATGACCAGCGGCCTGGAAAGCGTACTCCCATCCATCATGACGGTCCCTATCTTCCAGGCCGGTTCGGGGTGGGAATCGATGTCCACACAATGTGAGCGGCTCGTGTTTGAGGGTATTGTGAAGTCAACACTGCTGATTGCTGTGATTACAGCCTCTGCTATTCCAGGTCAGAGGAAAAGGGAATGAGTCCTGTACTGGTTGGTAATTGTCTGTGAAGGTGGAAACGTAAGGGTACGAGGGTAGAGATGAGTGTGTGGCTGTGTGTGTGTGTGAGAGAGAGAGAGAGAGAGAGAGAGAGAGAGAGAGCATTGTGAGGTGTGTGTGTGTGTGTGTGTGTGTGTGTGTGTGTGTGTGTGTGTGTGTGCAGGCTCAGTATTGTTTGGCAGTCAAACATTACATTAGTGGTGCTGTGGGCTCTGACACACCCCAGCTGTACTCTATGTGAGAATGCAGGTTTGTGACTATTTCGGATAGATTTTCCATGCAGCCTGTGGTGTAACTATGTCACACAGTCATGGCAGGACTCCGCTTATTTATTCCCTTTGCAGACAAACACAAACACACACACACACACACACACACACACACACACACACACACACACACACACACACACACACACACACAAACACACACAAACACACAGAGACACACACATATACATGCACACACACACACAAAGTTTCACCAAGATGCACAACTGCCCATAGGCCCTGCAGAGGCGGCCTCAGCTGCTGGCTGGTCGAGCAGGCTGGATGCTCTCTGAGGCTATGCAGATGTTGCAGGGCCCCCGCAGCAACATTAACACACCTCTTAACCCCGCCCCCATCCTGATTCAGCGTCCATACCGCCCCAATCACATGCACTCGTTTTGAAACAGGAGCCGTTTGAAAGAAGTGTGTTGTTGAAGCTAGAATATGTATTTGTGAGTCATGGTGATGGGTCTTTTGCTTTTGTTGTTTCTGCTTCGATCAGGAAATTGCAAATAGGGCTGTAACCTACAATTAATTGTCATTAGGGGTCACATGACATTGCATATTGGAGGGTGATGAGAATTTGCGTGGTAGAATATCGTTGCTGTTGCTTGATTATATTCATATATTGTACATATTGTATACATTGAGGGTTCACCAGTGGCCTGTGTATGTTGCCAGAATTTATTTAATCAGTTAAATTATATTTTTTTCATAGTATGGTAGTAAATATCTTTTTTATATCTGTTTTTTATATGTATTTGACATCTTTAGAAATATTTTAGACTTTTTAATGTCTTTATATAAAATACTTAACATTTAATGTGAGACATAAAATTGCATTTTTTGGACCAGATTTTCTCATAAATATTTTTTTTAAATCAAATGAAATGATAATTTGAATACCATATCAATGAATACCCTGGATTGCCATTTTTGCACATCCAGACGAGTGCATGCATCAGTATCTGAGGATAATAAGTGTTTTCTTTGTATACAGTTAATTATTAGATCTGGGGTGTGTGTATTTATTCCAGAGGTCACATCTGTGTTGGCAGAGCTCTGTGAACTGTGCATGTCTTTGTGATCCAAGTGACGGCGACTCGGAGAACTGCAGAATAAAAAAAAAAAAAAAAGAAGAAAAGTCTGCCCAAGTGGGGCATGAGGCAGAGGAAAAGCACCGGGGCGGGCAAACAGCCTTGAAATCCCTGATGCTTCCTGCCAGTGCAGAGATAGGCCCCGCCAACTGGCCAAATCCAGAGCAAGTCCTCATTCCTCCAAATCGGGGGAGCGCCGCTAAAGCCTCCCCCCAATGTCAAGTGGCATTTATGAAATAGACGGAGAGGAGGATGTTTTCATGCGAGAGTCCCCGGTGATCTGTGTGGTCCAAGCGACGGCGGCGGTGCCAAAACCAGAGCCGCCGCCGTCTTTCTCCCCCCCCCCCCCCAAAACCAGAGCCGCCGCCGTCTTTCCCCCCCCCCCCCCCCCGTCTTAGCCGCTTCTTCTCGTCGGGTTTTGACGGCGGTCCAGATCCCCCCGTCCCCGGTAATCCCCGTTGTCTCAGGTACACCTTGTGCTCGCACAAAGGCGCCCTGATAGTGCACGTGGCTGACAGCATTGATAAATAAGCCATTAGAAGACAGCATTCCTGCGGGGGATCCATTCATGAGACTTGAGAGGATTTCACATTTTTATTTTTCTCTCTTCTTTTGTGCGATGTAATGTTTTGGCGAGGGTGGCGGCGGCAGAGGTGGAGGGGGCGGGGGCAGAGTCGGGTGGCAACTTACACACCCGCCCAGTGGAATCATGGGTGGTAAATCTTCACCCAGTAGAAACACGGCAGTTTAAGGGGGCCTCCTCAGGGGCCTCCGATTAGTTGTGTCGGGGGCCGCGCGGTGTTGTGGCGGGGCCCCGGGAAGTCGGCGGATCTTATTTTCTGTTCTGCCGCAATCTGCCCGAGCAGATGATGGTGACGACAGACCCCGAGTCAAGCGCTTTATTGTTCATTTGGGTTACAGCTGTCCAGCAATCCCAAGAACATGGGAGTTCATAGTCAAGGATAATCTGTGTATTTTTATTTTTTTTCGCTGGCGACGTTTAAAGCCCGGTCTCGGGTGTATCCTCGCTTTTGGTCAAAGAATAGAAAAAAAATAAAATAAAAGTGGGCGGGTTACGGAGAAGAGAGAGCGAGCTTAGGAGCACAGCAGCCCCCTAATCCTTGGGTGACCACTGGCGAGGCCCAGATCAGTGCTTACATGAAGGCGAGCGGAATAGTTTGCGAAACTATCGGGGGCCGTCCTTTTGTCTTTTCAATGCGCCGAAGCCGGAGACGAGGCGGGGCGACACCAGCAGCTACATTTATCAGTTCACAGTTTCAGAGGATATTGCAAATCAATTTATTAGATTATGAGGTCTGCTTTGAGCTCTGCTTCTTCTCTCTGCGTCTCCCTGCGCCTTCAAATGTAATATTTTTAAAGGAAGCTCTATTTCCAGATTATGGAGCACTTTATCGCAGAACAAGGAAGTATAAATTCTGGCCCAGACATCCCTAAATCCTATTTGCTCTTTCTCTCCCTTCCCTCACTGTAATGTGTCTTCATCTTTTCAAGGACACTGACATAAGGGAGTGTGTTATGCTTTGTTCTGTGTCGCTCAGTTTAACCTTCCAGACGTGGATTCATATAAAAAAAATCACAAATGAATTTGCAAATGTCAACATTTATACTTCTACATTTTTTATGTGTGTGTATGTATATATATATATATATATATATATCTAGCAAAACAACAACTTATTTTTGAAAATCATACTTTTGCAGGGAAAAAATAGAATTGGCTCACTCTGTCCACATGAAGTATAAAGTGTAATAACACGCAGCCGCAATTAATCTTCTAGCAAGTGATCCAATTATCCAATTGAAGCCGCAATTCATGAACGCCGGCCTTGTTATATGCTAAGATAAAGCTCGGACTACTCCAAGACCAATGAGACGCTTCCTTAAATGGTATTAACTGTGTTTGGAGACTGTGTCTCTTATACTGGGGATTTTTCCTCACTGGAAGTTTCAAAGCGAGGCGGCGCATCCCTGCTACCACAAAGATAATTCACAATCAGTGCCTCTGTAATTCCACGCCTCTCGTGTTGGGCTAACTTAGGATAAGACCCTGGAGGAGACGCCCCCGCTCGCGTGTCCTTTCAGTGGATCACCATTCGTCTAATGCTCAGAGTTAATGGGTCTGATGCCTCGGAAGCGTTTGATGGTCACAGCCGTCACATCAGGTGCCAGATGGTTTTTAAAAGTTACTGTTTGTTTACTCCAAGAGCTGTAGTTGTTTTTATTCAATCATAAAATATATTAATCATTGTTTTCAGGTACAATAACTTTCACTGCAAGTATATCATAAAGTACTTTTATTCTACTTCTAAAGCAAACATATATAGGTATAACTGTAAAGTATATGAAAATATGTAATATACATGCAAATGTATAATAAATTCATACAAATACATCACAGTTCGATTTGCAAATCAGTGTTTATATTTGCAGTTTAAATTAAGCACATCAATATACATTATTTCATTGTGTTGTGACTCCTAAAAATTATATCAATATGAAACCTGTTCATATCCATTATTATCACTATAATATTCTCTACATATTGTTGTAATTTTTGCACCACAAGTTATATATTGATGCCTTTAACTATTTATATACTATTTGATAATGTTACAATAACTACTTATAGCTCTAGTTGTTTCGGTAGATGATGGACGAGGTGAGAGTATCTGCTGATAGAAGGTAAATACATTCATTATAAATGTATAAATTCATAAAGCATTTTGGTATTTGTAGGAGTTGAAATCATTTGACAGGAAGTCATGCTATTAAAATTATATTTGATTTATTGTTGGTCTGCATCTCTTACATGATAAAATGAGATAATGTAAAAAGTAAAATATCTGGTTAAATAATAATTATTGTTTCTTCTAGTCAGGTAACATTAAAGTAAATCATGAAGACTCCTAATTATAGACGTTGTCATTGTTAATCCCTTAAATTCCCACAATTAAAATAGGAATCAATTCAGATCCTTTTGGTAAGAAGTAAAATAATTAAAACCATCGCATGAATATAATGAAAGTGATCATTTTGTAAACTACCAGCAGTAAACACTTAATAAACAACATGACTAACTGAGATATTAATGTGTGGTATTTGTAGTGTTGTCATGTTTGCAGGCGTGTTTGTGTTGCACTGTGCGTGTCCCCTCTGCAGTGCGGCTTCACCGCAGCCTTGTGTACCTGTCACATTCTGTCTTATTAAAACCAAAGGACCTGCAGAAGAAAGATGGTGGCTGTCAGCAAAGAGCAGTCCCCTGCTGCTACTGTTTATCCAAAACACTGCTGTTTTTACTCTCTATAATGGAGCCGCGCTCAAATCACATCTGACCCTTTGAAAAAGAGCACGCATTACCAAAAACAATGCGATAATTCATCCACCCTCCCTCTCTCGCTAAATTGCTGCACAAAGGCAAACCACATTTGATGAAATCTCTTTAATTGAGAACAAGACGAGCGGGATGAAACTAACAAAGAGAAGTTGTAGAAATGAAACGTTTTGAATGCTTTCAAACTGCTGCATTTTAAGGTGGAACACAGTGATACGAGGAATTTAAGGTTATAACAGAATTGAGACATTGTATTTGTTATTTCCATTGTGTGATATTTACATTTTTCTTTTTAAATGAAGTATGTGCTGATTTAAAAAGAATTATCCTTTTCCTTGATTTTGAGACTTAAGTTAATTTTCACTCTTTGATTTTCAGGCAATTAGCAGGAATAGAACCAGCAATCCTTGCAGTATGTTTTTGAAACAATGTGATGAAGTCATCCATCACTGTCAGACCTTGTCCTTGTTCCTTGTGGAAATGAAACCGGTGTTTTGTACGTAATGACCTTTAATACCACATCACTGAGGTATTGAAATAATAAGACTTCAATAGCAATAATAATAAGTGAATTTTGCTAAGTACCAGTTTGTCACAACAAATGATTCTATGTGCAATTAGCGGCTTCACAATTTCTTAACACACTCCTCCTTTATTCGTTGACCTTTGACCCCTTCAGCAGCCTGCTGCAAATATAATTATACCCTTAAAGCGCACTTTAGTGAATATGTCAAAGATTTAGGTCATTCCCTTTGAACATAGCAGGAGGGAAGAGATGAAAACACAAGGATCTGGATTTAAAAGCAAATCCTGATGAAAGGGGCGAAGCTAATGTTTACTTTTTTGTAAAGAGTCAGTCTTTTTATGTTTTGAGAATTTTAGGAATAAATGTAGCTTTTCTTTTCTTTTGAAAAATGCCTAAGAGATGTAATTGGCATCAAGTATACGAAAAACCTCGCGCTCTCCTCGTCCACCTTAACGGGAAATAAAAAAAAGAAAGAGAAGAAGCGAGAGTCAAAACAAAAAAGAGAAGCAAAGCCGATGAAAAGAACGTTATTAGCTTGGTCGCGGTCGCAGCCCATTTGAGTCCATTTGCATCTGGGTTGAAACCTGCGGCTGAGAGCATCTCTGCGATGTATAATGACCGGTTGTCACAACAACACGGGAGGTGGCCCCGCCGGCAAAATGACGGCCCTGTCACTCCTCCGCAAAGACAGAACACTGGCAACCTGTAATTCCCCTCCTGGCGCCGCTTCCTTCCTGCACGCCGCCTGGTTAAATGGCACTTTTGAAGGAAGTAAATCTACGAAGTTGTATTTAATAACATCGCCCGGGCCAAATGTTTGAAGGGGTGAGGTGTGTTTGCGGAGAGGAGGGGAAGAGGGGGCGTGGAGTGAGAGGCTCACAGGGTTAAGAGGGATTTGTCATTTGTTTGTGCGCGCAGGCCCTAATCTGTTCATTGAAACGGCCCATCTTTTCAGCTAGCCCTGCTCCAAGTCAATGAAACACAATTATACCGTGGCAACGCAAGGTGGGGACGCCAGCGGGTGGATACAGAGGGGGTATCGATGCAGCATCTCCTGTTAGCGCTCAGTCCTTAATGTGGCATGCTATCCGCTCAAGCTTTTAAACGGCGAAGGAGACGTTTCATTATGAAATGATACGTTTGGATTCAAGTCGATTATTGTGGAAGCGATTGCATAAAAAGTTCGATCTTTTTATATATGAGGGGGATGGATTTTCTCTATCAGCTATATCACTGGCCTATTTAAGCCTGTGGACTTAGGCCACGCCTCCACTGGCTCCGCCCTGCGACCCTAAAGGGTGTCCTAGCCAATCAGAAAGTGACCAATGTGACGTTGACCTCTGCTTGGTTCTGGACATTAAAAACTATTCAGGGATGTTTGGTTACTATGGTGACACCTTTATGCATAATATTATATACTGTGCTCACCTATAGAGTTCAGGCACTCATTGATTGTATGTTGAATCCAAAGAATACCTTTGAGACGCAAAGGAAAAGCAGTTTCCATGTCAAAGGTGCAGTGTGTAAGATTTTGGTAATTTTTGTCACTTCTATTGGGCCAAAAAAATGCAACGAAACATTGACATACTGACATTTTCCTCTTTACTCTTAAATTAGCCCCTTGATGTATATTTAAATGAGGAGTGGGCCCTGTTTTTACAGTCGCCCAGAGTGGACATACTATTCATCTGAGGGCAGCCATTGGCTCTCCTGCATGCTTGGGAACGGGTGAGGGGATGGATATAAATGCAACTTCACCACTACCTCTTACACACTGCACCTTTAGGGCGTGATTGAGGGAATAACATTATCTCCAGCTAAATATAATGTACATTTCAATCCGTGTTCTGCAAGAGTGCGAGTCGTCTGTCATGTACGTCCTCCAAACGAATCGTCTCACCCCCTCCATCCGTCCAGCTGTCTCCCTCAAAGTCACTTTTACTGTTCCCCATCAGAAAAGTGCAACTCCAGAATAGATTCTGCTTTGTCTTGTAATGAGTCAAACGCCAGAGTTGACTCGCTTGGGTTGCAGCCTCCTGTCTCTGCAGATGTGAAGTCGAGTGACACATTGATATGCTGGGAGAAGATGGAGAAAAAAAAAACTTGCTAAACACTAAAACTCACAACCGAAGGCCTCCCCAAAAGGCAAACACATAACTAAACCTGTGCGGAGAAGAAGCAGCAGGGAAATTAGCGACAAAGCATTATAATTTGTCACTGATGCATAAATCTTGCTGACGTGCTCAGTCACTTTAATGGTGCCGCGGCTGCTCGGTGGAAGGCTGTGCAAACTTGCGCAGTTGCAGAAAAACAGCAAAACTATATGTTCCGACATCACCTTATTTGCATAATTTACCAAAAGCCAATGAGGCAGCTCAAGGAGTGCGGGTGATAGTAATAAGTGTTTGGGAAAGGCAGAAAGATCACTAATGGTTTGCCTATGGGGATTTCTCCACGCCATGGGGGAGGAAAATGAGAAATATTTTTCAAACAGCGGGGGTAAAGGTTTTAAAACTAGGAGCACATGGGGAGATAAAGATGTTCCTGCCACGGGGTGCTACGCGGGAAAAATGCAACGGCGAGGATGACAAAAAGAATGCCTCTGTAATTTCGGCATTAAGAGGTAATAATCATGTTTCACCGATGATATTAAAAACGGTAACCCGCCAAGCCGGGGTAAAATAGATAAATATATAAATAAAGCGCGAGAGGGAGAGAGTGGGAGGACGGAGGGAGTGGGGCCCATCAGGTAGAGGAGGTAATGAGGTGGTGGTGGGTTGGTGGGGGAGGAGGGAGGGAGGGAGGGAGGGAGGAAGGGGGGGAGGGGGGCCTGAGCTCTCATCACTAACTCTGTGTGAGAGTAAACAAAGAGTGTGGTGAGAGTGAGGAGGGGTGAGGAGGGTGAGGGGAGGGGGGGTTTGGAGATCACGACCACGCTGTAGATCGCCCTGCTGCGAGAAGAACGACCTCATCCGGCTGAAATATGTGAATGAAACGACATAACACACACGCACAGAGCTTCTCGGTGTGTCCGTGTACATTATGGTATGTGGTAGGGTTTGCAGAGGTGATGGCATGGACAGGTTTGAGGGCTGACTTACTGTGACTTCGTTACTGCCGTGATGTTAAAGGTCACATGAAGCCGAGCTCATCATAGATAAACAGACATGGGGGTAAATGTCTTAATCTGTCTGTTAATCCAGATTAGCCCCACAATATAATATCGCATTCTTCTTGTGGTCATGTTCAACCCTTTCAAAGACAAGCTCCTCTAAGCTCTTGATCTGGTCATCATCTAGCATAGTGGGAATCTCACACAGGAAGCGTTTCAAAATAAAAGCACCTTGGTAATGGTAATCAGTTATGCCCAGATGTAATGGAGACCATATATTCAGCACACTGCTGTGTATTGTAGTTATGATATTAAAATCATTGCAAATAGAAATAGAAATTAAAAAAAAATAGATAAAACACAACAAAACCATTATACATACTCTCCTTTGATAACATTAAAATGTTATATAATATCATATATTTATTATGATGTAAATATTGTCTTTAAATGCCCTCTAATGCGCACATAGTGTTTTTAACTGACTCTAATTATTTGAATTATGTCAAATACTTGACCATTTAAAACAAAACAATAAATAAATACATATAAAGAAATGATAATAATAAGCCATATGTTTTCCTCTTATATGCACCATTGTTCCAACCTTTCTATGCTGTTTATAGACTTACAAAAACATGTCAGGATCTTTCATCACACAGCTTCACCACCAATGGCCACTGTCCAGACATGTCACAATAAGCCTCTTGATTCCAATAAGTGCGATCGACACAGCAGTTGTGTTGGATTCAGTAAATTCAAACTCTGGAGTCGGACACCAAAGACAGACTCACACTCGCGTTAAAGTCAAAACTCCAGCGCGGACTTCTGAATAACATTTGAACGATTGCGTCGGGGAGAGGCTGCAGCTCGCAGAGAGTGCTGTGAATGTCAGCGGACGCCCGCCTTCAACTTCCCATGAAGAAACGATAAGCAGGGAGCCGGTGGAGACGTTCGGTCGGCGCGGTACATTGTGATAATGACATTTGGGGAGGGATAGTGTTGCAAAGCTGTTAAGCTCTTTCATTGCACCAAGAAGATTAGTGGACGAGATGGAGCTGAATGACAGCGAAGGTAGCGTCCCCAGCCTCGGCAGCCGAGGACTTGGCATGCAGAGGTCCGTTAAAAGCCAAGCGCTCACTTTACACCGAGGACCAATTGTCCTTCACTCGCAAAGTATTCGCAAACCCCCACAAAGCAAGGGCATTCTGTTTGTCTGTCGCTCTTTCATGTGGCGCCTGGATTCACCACTCATTTCTACTTTTGTGCCGCCTCTCCACCTTTGTATTTACTTTATTCTTTGCTCTTTTTTGTGGCACGACTTTCACCGAATTATCCGTGGCCTTTGCAAAGCTTGCCCCGGCCGGCAATGGCGGCGCGCGGAGGTTTATAGACACAGGCGCTGTTGTGTTTACTTTATCTACTCGCCCAACCCTCTCCCCAACCCCAGAGTCGCCACATCAGGCCTGGTTTGACCGCACCAAAGCAAGAAGTGGGAACTCTGGACAGCTTGTCCTATTATCTGGGACACTGGCCTGCAGAGCCTTTAACTCTTTGTCACATTGCCTATTCCCATTATAAGCCTTTGGGGAGCGGGGGGGCTGCCCGTCTGCATCCTAAGTGTATGTGTGTATACATCAATGTGTGTGTGAGGGCTGTGGTTTTAACCCAAGTTTCCCCACAGGCCTCTGGAAGCACTTTGTCCATCTCTTGATGTACTCGAGTCTCGGCCTTTTCTCCCTCCGCCCACGCAGGAGTCATTTTTATTTATTATCTCCTCTGACAGCGGCGGGAATGACGTGGAGTCGGAGAGAAAGCATTTTGTCACTTCTTAAGTGTCTGACAATCCGAATGAAGTTTAGCATGTGAAGAACAAGAGGAGGAGAGGCCATTTTTTTACATTTATTTTCCTCTCTAATAGAAAGATGGAGAGAGAGAGAGAGAGATGAGGATGACAGAAGGAGCGACGGTCGCTGAACCCACCAGTGTATTAAAGACGTCTCCTCCTCTGTCATCCAGAGAGCGTGGTGCCGCGGTGATAGGCAGGGATTTTAAGGAGGATTGTGTGCTGACCCCCCTACACCCCCCCCCCCCCCCCCCCCCCCCCGGGTGTGTGGCTCCCCCCCCCCCCCCCCCCCCCCCCCCCCCCCCCGGATCCCCTGGTGGTCGCAGTCGTGGGAAAGCGTGGGGGCACGGAGTGATGAAACAAAGTGACAGGGAAGTCATCTCAAGAGGGGATCAGTCTCAAACATGGCAACTCCTGGCCTGTCAGACACTATTCTGACAGCGCCCCCCCCTCCTCCCTCCCTCCTGTGTTATCTATGGGCTCTGACCTTGTCATCAATTTTGTCAAATAAGGGTGTGAGAGGTTTGAGAAGCAGATATTCTTTCACTGTCGCACCTGGGGATCAATTATGTGCAGGAAACACATTTGAATGAATTTATCCTTTTCTCATATCAATGCATTTTCGATATTTTTGCTTTTTGGACAGAGGCTGGAACATGGTGGTTTTGGAGGTCGCCCTCCGCGACTCTTTTAAAGGTGCTTGTGTTTGTTTGTTTGAGGAGGACAGCGAGGACAAATCCGTCCAGGACGGTGTTTGGTCACAGTCGCCGCCTGAATTCCCAGGTGTGAGCTCACGCTGAGGCGGAGGCCCGAGCACCGTCACCTCGCCGCGGTGCGCATCTCGGGAAGCAGCGTGTCGTCGTCCAGTTTGGAGGGTACGAGGGGAGGGGAGGTCAGGGTGACATAAAAGCTGTGTTTGCACGTAAACTCGCAGAGGTGATGCTGAGGACTTATTTTGCTTCACTCCTGGAAAGTTGACCTTGAGGCGTTTTTGTCGAGTCATGGCACGGATATGCTGCAAAATCATACACTTTGCATGCAAATACAGTCTTTTAAAGGTGCAGTGTGTAAGATTTCCATCATTTTTCTCACGTCTAAAAATCTGACAAAACAATTATATATCGAGATCTTCATGAATTTCGAACGACCTAAATGTTTTATTTTTTTTCCATTACCGTTTAATGAGCCCATTAAAGTATATTTACATGAGAAGGGGGTCCTCTCTACAGGGGCTGCCATGTTTTTACATTGGTAAAAGTGGACTACTACTAAACATCTTTTGAGCTGTAGTGACTGAAGTCTACCATCGGTTCTCCTGCATGCTCAGAAGGGTGAGGGTGAGGTGATGGATACAACATGCAACTTCACCACTAGATGTCACCAAATCTTACACACTGCACCTTTAAGATATAAAAATTGAGCACACCTTCATACAGACAAGCGAATCTGGCATCCCTCGCCTCATATGTTACATAAACGCTTCCCTCCCCTGTTGTAATTTGTGGCCTCAGTGGGTTATTTTTTTTTTTTTGGTGTTTTGTTTTATGTGATGTTTATCCCCGCAAACACAGCAAACAGATTCTGCGAGAGCGAGCGACAGCCGTGAAAAGCATCGGCGAGCACAGCAGGTACTCCTGAGCCTCCGCTGTAACAAATACCTCTTAAAGACTCTTATTTAAATGCCCCATCTGCTTTGACAGGTGCTGTTTGAAATCTAACCCCACGGGGGACAACCTTGTAACTTTTTACGCGCCTCTTTGTAACTGCACGAGGAAAAGCAACGGGGAGCGATCTCTTTTGTCAACCAGTCCCACTTTGAAAAAAACACACTGTGCGTGTGTGTGTGTGTGTGTGTGTGTGTGTGTGTGTGTGTGTGTGCGTGTGTGCGTGTGTGCGTGTGTGCGTGTGTCGTGCAGGGGGAGTGATGCTTTTGAAAACTTTGGCTCAAAGATTTCTCTGTGTGTGGTGATTTTCCACTCTCTTCTTCGTCAACCCACACATACACACACACACACACACACACACACACGCTAGACGGAGTATAATGGTGCAGATTATTTCTTTCTCCTGACGTGTGTGTGTTTGTCATCTCTCCTGTAAAAGGCTGATTTGATAAACGTTAACTTGCCCCTGGGTTTACGAGCAATAAACCAGTCCTACCTGCGTCAGCCTGCCTCCGCCACCAAGATGAATTACCCATTTAATAAATAATGACATGCAGTGCGCAATGACAATTACCTGACTTATTTTTCATTTGGGGGGAGTGAGGGGGAGGGTGGATGGAAGACACCTTACACTGTCACGGATGGCAGAGCGTAAACTGCATGCTTTAAGCTTTAATTACCTTGTTGTTTTTGTCCCTCCGTCACTTTGGCCCCTGCACTCAATCATACTTCTGCCAGAGCCACTGCTCCACTCCAGAGACCCCTCACACCCCCTCTACAACGCCCCCCCCCCACCCCTTTTCAGTCCACCGCAACACATTAAGAGGAGATTAATAAACAACATTAATATCTTTTTTACTTCTCCTTTTGTCCCTGGCTCGTCCTCTTTTGTTCTCCAGTTTCTTTTCAATGAGTCTCCTCGTCGCTCCTTGTCGCCGGGCTTTGTTCGCTGTTAAAGGTTCACCAAAAAGCATTGCATTTAATTGCCCGCCACCCTTGATTGCAAGCTTGTGTGTGTGTGTGTGTGTGTGTGTGTGTGTGTGTGTGTGTGTGTGTGTGTGTGTGTGTGTGTGTGTGTGTGTGTGTGTGTGTGTGTGTGTGTGAGTAAGAGAGGCCGCTGCCATTAGAGCCTCCTGAAGGATAATTGCTATCAGTGTAATGATCACAGTGCTTTCATGTATCGGGCTCCTCCATCTCCCGGATATGTGCCATTAAGAGCAAGGTTGTCTTTGTTGCAGCTCAAGCTTGGACATAAGCCAACCCCCCCCCCCCCCCCCCCCCCCCCCCCCCCCCCCTCTCCAGTGTCACCCGGCGCACACAGAGGTATCCCCAAACTACCACACACACACACACACACACACACACACACACACACACAGTGCATAGCTGGAGCTTACACATATCTCTAATATGTCAAGATATTCTCCGTCGGAAGGGGCGGGTGAGCAAACGGCAACCGTGGCTCTGTTTTTATCTCATCAGTGAAACAGGCCCGCAACGTTGAGCTAACATAAATAATTTATGGCGTCATTGTCGAGCCGTCATTTGCAGCGGAAAAACCTATTACCGCCTAGAATTACAGTCAATTAAACCGCGGCACCTAGAGAAGTAACTCGCCATCCGGGCGACTTTTCTCCAAAATGGATCCCGGTGTCGTCGTCGTCGTAGCAGCGCCGAAGAAGAAGAAGTGATGTTGTTAGAACTTCACATTAAAGAGAGAAATCTTAATTGTATTATTTCCCAGCATTATGAATGCAAAGGGAAAAAAAACACCGGCAGACATGTTGGCATCTGTTACCATTAATTTACTGCTCACTGCTTTCAATGTGATTTCCTCCCATATGTTTCAGATGTGTCTTTGCCGTCACCCCCCTGAAAACAAACGGGCCCCCGACACCCACTCACTTACATGAAAGCTCCATAAACTATTGATCTGCTGTGCTATTAATAGATATTCTCCAATTTAGGACTAAACACACATTTAAAGGTACAGTGTGTGAGATTGCGGTCATTTTTGTCATTTCTAAAAATGTCACAAAACAATTACACACTGATGTTTTCATTCATTTAAAATCACCTAAATGTATTATTTTTCCCCCATCACCCTTTAATGAGCCCATAATGTTGAGGAGCACGTCCTCTCTTCGGGGGCCGCCATGTTTACAGTAGTACTAAACATCTTTTGAGTTTTAATGACAACTCTGGCCTACTATAGGTTCTCCTGCATGCTCAAAAGGGGGAGGGGGAAGTGATGGATACAACATGCAACTTCACCTCTCGATGTCACCAAATCCTACACACTGTACCTTTAAATCAGCTGACGTAAGCACACATAGAAAAACAGCCATTGTGGTCAGTGTTTCCATTTCCCATCAGATAAGCCTCAGGTGTGTCTTCTCACGCCCTTCATGTTTAGTCTGAACTCGCCGGCAAACACAATCCACTCCGATGCTTCACAATGAGGCAGGAACCGTCCCTGGTAGCCCCGCGCTGATAACAGGCTCCACTGTAATGGCTCTCCATTGTGGTGAGAACACATTGTGTGCCACTGTGACGGCATGGCTGACCTGCCTTTTGAAGTTTGTCTTGTTGTTGCCCTCTCGTGCCACCGGCTGCGACTGAATGATTGATGACCCAGGATCAGGAGGTGGGCCGCTGCACGGAGTGGAGCTGATTTAATGCCGGCATGAGGCAGGAGGTGGCACTGTCACATAGACCCTGTGCTCCCTGCCTGCTTTTTTACATTTTTTATATGTGATGCAGGAGTAAACAAAGTCCGACTTTAATTCCCTTTACTCGGAAGGTCATACTTTCCACCTCTGTCTGTTTGTTCCCTGAATTGTTTTGAAGCAAAGGCTTTTCCATGGAACTGATGGATGATCCACATAATCAGGCCAATTAGGGAGCTGAAATGCACCAGTGCTGGCTATTTGTGACATTAACATTTCAGACTCCATGTTTAGTACTTAATCTAAATGTTCATTTAAGCGTAGTGTACACCTGTACATGGGTCATACAGTTTTAGGTTCTATTATATTATCATATTACATTTATTTTATTTACTGTCTTTTTGTTTTTTATACAGTTTTCATTTGCAAATTCAAGAATATTTTAGTATTTGGTGAGGATAAGTAGCTCTTGCCTTTACACGCGCTTCAACAAAACGTTCCTGACGTATTGACGGGTTTTCCCTCATTCTATTATCTTTATTTAATCATTCATCCATTCAAAATCAGAGCCAACTATTGCAGAGTATATTTACACATTAAAAACATTAGAAAAATACAAATATAAACATGAGTGTGAGACATATATACTTCTACAACAAGCTGCTGCATCTCCTGATTCACGGTTACATTTGTAAACTTGACATTGCTTGAATCCAGTTCCATCTCTCCATGAAAACTTCTCTGAATGAGTTATTATCTAATTGCAGAAACATAAAAAACACAGCATTTTGTTTATCATTTTGCAATTTGTGTCAAATCTCCCCAGCTTATCAGGATGTGAGTTGCGTGTCCACTGCTGATTTCACAGCTCTGTTACAGAGAGTTCACAGCCTTAATGAGCTCCACCAACACCACAGCTCTGGCACTGAGTCGGTGTTGTCTTTGCCTGTTGGAAGAATCACATAGTGAATGTGCAGGTGCTAAATGTAAAGCTTTCAAAGTGTGAGGCATCCAAATCTGGTCACTGGGCTTCAATAAAAACAAAAAAAACCTGCTCTAATTCCAGAGATTTCAACGGTATGTTTACACTTTTGTTTGATGTTCCTGAAGAAATCAAACTTTCCAGAACCATAATGGGATGTGGATGATGCTCTTCAAAGAATGTCACCAGACAGATCACCAACACAATTGCGAATCCATACAAGGAATGCAACACACAAGCATCTTTGTTGGTGCGGCAGGGACTTTCCGAAGTTCTTCCTTCTGTCTCAGCGAGTGGTCGGTTATGGGGATTCTTGTATCGGCCGTGAAATATGTCCGGCGGGTTGTACTGGGACAGAGCACAATAGGAATAGTGTTCTTCCTCTCAGTGTAGTCTGTCACCACACGAACAGAAGAACAGTAATGTGATAATAACTGATTCCATTACAACAATTTGGAAATATGAAATAGAGAAACACATGACTAATTTGATCAGGTAAAAAAACAAAACTCTGGGAATTGAAGTGAATGATTATTATGGAGGAGACTCGGAGGCACCTGACAGCAAGTTCCCATACTGGGAAAGCTTGTTATTATGGTTCAATTTTATTTTATGTATTATTATTTGTACAATTCCGTATTTATAGTTCTGTATTTTGCTCATTTTACCGTGATGAATTTGATGGTTTATCAGTTTAATTGACGTAAAAAAATGTGAAAACTTAATTTCATTCCAGTGATATATTTCTCCAGTCTTCATAAGGTCGTGACATTTTCTATTCTTTGATAATGAGAGCAGTAGGATTAGAAAACAACACAGTGGAGTATAAAGGGGGCGGGGCCTTCTCCCTCCTTCCCACCTGCGTCGGCCCTTATCACCAAAAGCCCTTGAAGTTTCCAGAGCTGTTGAAATTGACATTTGTTCTATAATATGCTCTTCTCAGACTTTTTGTTGTCGTTCTTTGAAGTTCCTGCAGAGACAAACCATACCCAGTGTCCGTGACTGAAGTCTGGGTCCAGACAAACCTAATGGGAGAAATAGACATTTCATTTTTCCCCTCTTCCTCTCCCTTCTTTTTTTTTTCAGTGGACTCCAAAGTGACAGGCAGAGAGACGTCTGGGGGGCAGATGATGTCATTTATTGATAAGCTGACGGCCTATCCACCAAGACGGGCCGGCGTTACTGTTTTTGCCTCAACTTATGCTCCCATTTACCGTCACTGCTCACGGCCTTATCAAACAAACGGAGATGTGATTTTCTTCGATTGGAAACAGAGCGTTTCGGTCGCAGTGAGTCATCGCACTCCACCCACTTCCTTTTGATGTGCGGCACAGAAATGATACAAATTGCATTTTGCCCCTGTAAAATACAATAAGCGGTTGGCGTGATGGAGAACGTATTCATTTGTAAGCATGGAGCTTTAAGCGCAGGGCTCCCATCCTTATCTGTCAGCTTCCTCTTTTTAAAGGCAGAGGGCGGGGATGCTCCTCCAGCGGCGGCGGCGATTCCTCCGCCACTCGAAGATTCCATGGAGATTTGAACTTTGAAAACAAGATAGAAGACATGGAATCATCTTCTCCAAGTGTAATTGAAATATACAGACAGGCATTTCCTTTTTGAGGATGTCTAATATCATTCAGTTTGTCTCAACTTGTTTGGAAGAGTTTAGCCAGAGCTAAGTTATTCTATTAAGTAACATCCTGTAGGTCTACAGCCATCCCTTATCTCTCTCGTATTCTCTAATACTAGGAACTATTTTTTTTTTTCAAAAGTTCGCTGACAGTTGTGGTATTCACCCCAACTTTCTCGCACTCCATGATTCCCATTTTGCAAATTAGAGACGTCGGAAGATGCAGTCAATTATCCCAACCCCCCCTCGTCCTCCTGGGTGTGTTTGCTCGAGATCGTTAATTACAAACAAATCAGAGAGAAAACCACTGCGCTGACCCAGAACTGCCCCCCCTCCCCTGCCGAGGTTAGTCCATGGCATCTGCATCAGACGAGGGGTTCTGGCCCCTAAACCCCCCCCCCCCCCCCCCCCCCCCCCCCCCCCCCCCCCCCCCCCCCCACGAGGGGTTCTGGCCCCTAACCCCCCCCCCCCCCCACCCCCGCCCCCGTCACCTCCTCCTCTGCACATGACTGCGCTTTGATCCAGAATGCGTCAGGGTGTCAGAGGTCACTTTGGGGTCACACCCTTCAGTAAACCACCACAGCCTTCAGGGCCTCTTCTTGTTAAATTCACTTTGTTAATATTCCAGATGAAAGATGGTTCCCATGAGAGAGGTTATTTATCGTAATTAGATTTTTAATATTCTTCAATTGCATTTGTCAAATAGGATTTTATTTGTAACATCAGGTGATGGAACAACGTTTGGGATATGATGTTAAAATCTGAAACTCTGAAAAACACTATGAGGCTTGTTGGTATAGGTGACCTCACAGTCATGTAGACCAGGGGCCCCGGGGCCAACCGAGGCCCAATCCAGACCCCGAGTCTCTCCAGGTTCACATGAACGACCACTGTCACTAAAATCAGATGTCTGTTTACTCTCCAGGTATGCGCCATAAACAGGAGCAGGAAGCCACTTCCTCCACGCTGTGGAGAATGACCTCATCCACTCAGAGACGATGTCGGTGGAGACGGATGGAGGGATAGACGGAGGAGGTAAATATAATGTGACAATGTGCTTTCTAAAAGGACGGACATGTTCTCTTCTTCAAATGTGACATGAGCCAGGTATCGCTGCATTTTCATGGTCACAGACCTGGTTGCCTGTGTCTGGTTGCCCTTTGTGGTGAGCCAGTCAACTTCAAACAGACACAGCCCTGCAGGGCAGGATCAGCATTCTTACAAATTGAGATTTAGAACATTTTAATTCATTTACATCAGATCCTATTGGGATGCTTAACCTTGTTTATCAA
>JAFBJT010091185.1:11665-52852 GCA_016785325.1 Chascanopsetta lugubris | reverse complement strand
TATCATAAATGAATATCACAATATTCACTGGCAACCAAGTTGACCTACAAAAATACCTCACTACTGGAGCACTCCATTAATTATACATTGATATACAATAGTGTTTACTTTACTTGCTTTTTGTCTTTTGTTATTTATAAAGTTTTAACAGCTTTGCTTTGCACATCCTATCTGAAACCCTACATTTTGAAATATATAACATGTAACCAGGGTATTACCCAGATGTGGCGACGTGAGAGCATGTCCTCAGTGTCAGCGCAGGCCTGTTTGAAGGGGAAAAAAGTAGGACAGTGGTTAAACACAGACCTAGTGATGCTTGGACTCGGCCGAGTGGAAATGATCACTTGACAAACCCACCAGGCTGTGGAGAAGCCAGCTCCGATTCAGAAGCCCAGCCATTCTGTCTTTCTTTTTTTTTTTGCCTCTGGAAAATACCCGAGGCCCCAGCCGCTCACGGTGAATTCCTCATTCCCATGGAAACAAAAGAGATGGAGAACTAAATATAGTCGGTGGGGTAATATAGGCAGTAGGCTGTATTTCAGTCTTTGTTCCTTTAATTGTCCCAGTTTATGACGCTGTAAGTATTGTGTGAATCGCTGAGCTGAGACACATTCAGCTAAACAGTGAACACTCATCACACACTCATATCGTTTACTGAATTCCAAAGTGGTCTCATTTGAGTGGACTTCATGTAACTACAATGAGCCTACTACTACACACACACACACACACACACACACACACACACACACACACACAACAGAGTTGATGACCTAACCCTTGACCCCATTGTCTGTATTCAGAATAGGTCAGCGTACGCACACACAAACAGACGTTAAAAGATGCAGTGTGTACAGTTTGGTGACATCTACAGGTGAAGTTGCATGTTGTATCCATCACCTCACCCTCACTTACTGAGTTTGCAGGAGAACCTGTGGTAGACCTCAGTTGGTAAAATGCAAAAGATGTTTAGTACATCCACTCTGACCTACTGTAAAAACATGGCGGCCCCCGTAGAGAGGACCTGTTCCTCATGTAAATATACTTTAATGGGCTCAATATGGGTAAAGGGAACAACAATACAGTTTGTAATGGTGTTGTAATATTTTGTCTACCAACAGAAGTGACAAAAATGACTGGAATCTTACACACTGCACCTTCAAGTGTGTCCAAGTAGAGGAGTGGATGTGCCATGTTTGGCTTAGCAGATGCTATCAGGGACTTAACACACTCATTCACCATTCCCTGCTAAGACCAGGCATGAAAGAGATGGACCAGTGTTTGCATACTTGGTCTGTGTGTGTGTGTGTGTGTGTGTGTGTGTGTGTGTGTGTGAATTTGCTTGTAAGGGAGGAAGGAGATGTTACACAAAGCAGCTGTGTGTACAGCTGAGTGTCCTCTCATTGTTACTACAGCCAATCCCTCAGGTTGCTTTTGAGCATGAGCTCATTGCTAATGTGTCGGTGTGAAATATTGCAGGTATATTAGCGTATATCCAAAATTTGTCAGTAGGCCATTGCATACACCAGCTTCACGGTGCAGCAGCACCTCTACTGGTTTGATGCCCCTCTTCAGGAGTTCCAGTCAAACAGACTCGGTTAATCAATTACCAAATGAATCCACAACTCTTTCAATAATTGACCAATGAAATTGATTAGTTGTCCTTCCCAAACGCAGTATGTTGTTCAATATGTTCGACGTTCCCAACCACCATTCCTCTTTTTTTCTTTACAGAGGAGCAAAGTTGCACTAACAAAGTGCACTGAAAACCAAAGACCTGTATATACAGTAGAAAAAGAAATCCCAACAAGAGTGAAAGGTGCAGTGTGTAGGAATTGGTGACATCTAGAGGTAAAGTTGCGTGTTGTATCCATCACCTCACCCTCACCCTTTTGAGTATGCAGGAGAACCTACGGTCGACTTCAGTTGTCATTAAAACCATGGTGGCCCTGTAGAGAGGACCCCCTCCTCGTGTAAATATACATTCATGGGCTCATTTAAGGGGAATGGAGGGAAACATTTGGGTTATTATGAATTCACGAAAATGTCATTATGTCATTGTTTTGTAATATCTTTTTAGAAGTGACAAAAATTACCTAAATCTTACACACTTCACCTTTAAAGGGGTATTTCACTAAAAATGAATCTCGAATTGTCTCGTTTCCATCTGCTCGATCATTGATTTTGCAGGGGAGAACTGGTGGAATTAATTTATCCTCTTGCGTTCCTTTTTCCACCCCACCAACCAAGGCTTTGCAAGTTCTTATTGCCACAGGAATTGGACTTGTTGTACTTACCACTTTGAATTTGTAGGCTTTTTGCTTTATTCCAAAGACAAATAGCTGAATTGCATTGGTAGAGAATCAACCATAGCCCTATGGCAGAGTTGTATATTTGTAATCATTCAACCCAGACTCCCAGTTCTTGTAACTGATGCACAGCTGCTCATGGTGTTCTAAAAATATCTCATTGGAACGGCGCGAGGGAGCATGAAAAACAGAAATCAGGCTGCCATGTAATAGAGCAACTGTCAGCGGGGCTGGAGGACTCCCCAGTCCTCGGTGAAAAGGTATTTTCATCTCTGCCTGCCTAATTTACCCATCAATCAACTGGCAACAGAGACTTATAATTTGTTTTTGTTTTTTTTTTTTTTTTTTTTTTGTGGGGGGGGGGGGGGGGGGGATTTTGCGACCCTTAGTGTTTTTTCACCTTCACACTTCAATTGTATTCATGATAAAGAGAGGAATGAATAATTGAAAGAGGAATGGAGGATGACAAGTCGGGGTAAATCAACAGCATGAAATATGTATGATAAGACAGACACATGCGGAGGAATGACATACATCACATGGCGAGCTGAAACATGAACTCAACAAAATGTAATCTTATTCTCTCAGTTAGCGAATGACTTAATCTTATACAACCCCATTTTGTGACGTGTCCCTCCACTTCTCATTTGGCAAGCTGCAGATGGCAGGTAGCGGCTGTTTGATGAAATGCATTGGCGGGCGCTAAGCTGATTTGTCTCCTATCGCCCACTCAATCAAAGCCCACTGGAGGCGCCTCGTCAATACTGATCAGTTGCATTGTGTCCCGTCTTGCTGAAGGATAACTCCGGATGGATTGCTGTGGATTAGGAGCGCCGTCTTGCTGAAGTCGAGCTTTTGTTTGATGAGTATACCTGGAGAGAAGAGCAGGGTCATTTTTCTCATTGTCTTTCTTCATCCACTCATTTAGTTTTTTATTGGCTTGAAAGTGATAAAGGAATCCGAAGGCTGTTAATGATATTCTACAATTCAGCAGCGGTGTGTGCATGTTGAGCATATTATGAATGACCAAATATGCCATCAACCTGGATTCATGGGGGTAAAATGTGAAACATTTTCTGTAATATACATCTTTATTTGACTCAGGGATAACGCAGCATAGTAAATTATAAATGCATGAGTTTGACCTTTTAAAGATACAGTGTGTAAGATTTCTGTCATTTTTGTCACTTCTATATATTTACATGAGGAGTGGATCCTCTCTACGTGGAGCTGCTATGTTTTTACAGGACCCCAGAGTGGACATACGAAAGATCTTTTGCACTTTAATAACTGAGGTCTGCCATAGGTCCTCCTGCATGCCCAGAGGGGTGAGGGTGAGGTGATGGATACATGCAACTTCACCTCTAGAGGTCACCAAATCTTACACACTGCACCTTTAAGTGGTTCTAACGTTTGTAAACTAGCAGTTGACTGTGGCCCAGGAATGTAGTGCGCTGAATAGAGGGTTGTCGGGTCGATTCCCATCTCTTCCATTAGCAACAATCAAGTTAGCAGGCCAATGATTGGGGATACCTTGTCTTGAAGTCGGGGAGTTTTACAGGCCTGAAGTAAAGTCTCGAAACTAAGGTCTTGTTGGGATATTGCAGTTGTCACTATGCTGTTTTCTTTAGTGGTCAGAACGAACAGTCTCGGCACCGCTGTAGATCATTAATAGCCTAAACTTTGGCTTTTACGTCAGTCACATTCACACGCCATTGATCATAAATCAATAATGGGAGATCATCTCGCTCAACAAAACAGTATCTTAGATATGGAAGGTACAATTGATTTTTTTGCACATTCTTTTGTAATCATGACATAGAGATCTTTAAATGAAAAGATTTCATCTTGTAATTACCTAACCTGTATCTCATAAATACAACATACGGGTAATTAAGAGATCTGAATGACAATATCATGAGAGAATTTGAAATGATTGGATATTAAGTGTAATGCAAGATGCGTCGTGTCGGTTGTAAGTTGAATATGTAAACATTCACTCCTCCTGTTATCGAAAAAGTTGTACTTTTATGTTGCTTGAGGATATGACATTATTACTCCATAGAGCATGTACGCCTTGTTGAATTGGTGCAATCGAGATCTCTATCTGGCAATTACGAGATGGTGTGCAAAAAATAAATGTCCTGAGTGAATGCAATCTGCTATCGGACTGAGACCTGCGTAAGCTACAGATCTGATTTCCTGCAGTCACCCAAAATTCATTGCAGAAATTCCATTCACTTGAGGGAGTCAGCAAAATGAGAACTTCTGGGTTCCACAACAAATACGATACACCATCCAGTCAGTCTGCTGTACATATAATCACTTGGCCATATTGACAAGAGGCGTCTATAGATAAGAGCAATTGAGAAACCTTACTAATGCAGTCTCATTCTTCCTCTTCTCTGTCATAACACTCCTTCCGTGTTTTCCTCATCCATGTTTTTTTATTTTTTTATCATCACTCTATTTTTTTGTTCTTTTTATGTCCAAAGTGGCTGGTGACTCATTACCACCACCCGCTGTTATGGTGTTTGTCATCGGTATGTCAGTGCTTTCAAGTGAGCCTTTGCTCAGTCTGTTGCTTAGGGACACATATTTGACGTCGTTCAGTGGGCACATCGACCCTCTCTTGATAGGAGGTGGTGTACAATTCCTTTATAGTCTTCTGGGTCTGCCCTTGGCACCTCTTTATTGAGTATGGCTGAGATTACTTGAAAGAGAGGCATCTTGGTCCTCTGGCTAAATAGAGATTGTCTATACATTTCTAACAGGGGATCAGGCTCACATATTGAGTGTTTGTCTCTGCTATGGTTATACCGTGTCACATGCTCCGGCCTCTCGTGGCTTCTGGATTAAATCTCTTCTTTTTAGAGATGATCTAATTCTACAGGCATCATTACACCATGTAGTTTGGCAACGAGCTGTTCTTTCTGCTTGGCGTGAAGAAGCGAGGATTGTGAGTCAGAACCAGTGGTTCAACTTGCTCATAAAGCCATTGTGAATGAGTGATGGTGAAAAGACACTGTTTGAAGATACGCTGTCACCAAATTTGTGGATTTACATTCACTTTTCAGCCGATTTTCCATTACGAATGATACGGTGCAGTCCAAGGATGGTAGTAATTGTAACATATGTATGCTTTATGCCTTTGCTCTTCGGTGTATGTGCATTCATGCATCATTTGTCAAACCTACTTGAAGTAAGTCATATATGTCATCAGCTCAGATGCCATCTCTCCCCGTTTTTTTGAAACATGGGGATAAAATAGAGTATTCCCACTGGGCTTTATTCTAAATCCTCATTTAGCCAAGTAGGCCATCTACTTGAGGGACACGCTGCCTGCTTTAATTGGGGCCTCTTTGTCTGTCAGAACGAGACCGGGTTCTCCAATCGAGAGACAGCATCTTCCAGCGGTGCTGTCTTCCGACTTAATAAACCCTTCCACTTTTTCTAAGAGACTAAGGTCAGTGCATCTCTCTTGATCTGAAGCCTTTTATTTCTCTGAAAAGGAGAAATCCCTTATTCTCTGTCCATTTCATATTTGCGCACCTTCTATGAATGAGATGAGAAGAGTCATTATATGGTGGTGATCTCTTTGGATCTTTGTGTTCATCACTTGTTCTTTAATGAGGTATTGGTGGAGTGCAACAGTGTGCGTGGCCCAGAACACTTCACATGCACCTTCAGAACAGCCTCCAAGATTTGCATACTGTAAAAACCAATTAAGAAATGTTGCTCTGCTCCACAAGTGTGTCGGTGAATTTTTAGATAGGATCTGCCATCACGATTAAATGCAAGTACTTTATTATATTGATCGATCATATAAGATCAAGATCGATGTCAATCTCATGGACTGCCTTCTTTTACATTTCAATGATGTCACTAAACTGATGCCGCTGGGGTGCTTTTGCAGACACAGTTTGAGCCTTCCAACGTTTGCTTGAAATTGCATAGACTTTATGTCCTTGCAAAATGTAGCAGTATACACAGATCATTCAGAAGGGTTGTCCCAATCCCAAAGTCTGAGGGGCTGATTTAAGCAATATTTAACTGACCGGCTGTTGCAAATGAATCCGATAGGCACAGCTGGTTATTGACGTCAACTGCGTAAAGCAAGCAGTACTTGCAAGTGCTAGCAGTGCTGAGCACAGCAGCACTAGCACCTGCGACCAAAATGTCAGCAGTGTGGAACCTTTGAAGACTTTAAAGCGAAATCTTTCCTACAGCCACTTTTTTGCAACACAACTGTTTCAAAGCAACGACACATGTGAAGACCGAACGTGCAACAGAATACGGTGCATTTACCAAAGTACCATTGGAGAACTGCAGTAAAGTGAAGTAATAGTTTCTTCGTTGCCGTCAAATGATCTGCAATGCATCTACTATAAAGACCTCTGATGATAGATGCATTGCACCGGATGACTGACTTCTGATTTTCAAAATTGAATGTTTGTCATCTCATCCTTTTCTGGAATCTGGAAGGTATAGCTGGGCAAATTTCAAACTCTCAATACACATTCACACAAGTTCATCTTCCATTGAATATTTAGTATTTTCCATTAGAGTTTAAATCAAGTATGATCCAACTTTAATTGGATGGATCAATACTAGAATTCTGTGTTATTTAGCTAGTTTTTAAAACAGTAAATTAAGAGTTTGTAGCTCTATATTTTTGGATTGGGACTCAGAATCATCAGATACACAATTTTCTAAATTTGGATTGGGATCAGGGGCCACAAAGGCAGACCGGGACATCCCTATCAATTTATAGTTTATTCCAAAAAAATTCCCTCATACATACTCAGTGGAATTGATACTCTTGATACATTGGTTTAAACAATACAAATTTGAATCATGTAAAAGTTAGTCACGGACAGGACTTCAAATCTAGAGACACAAGAAATAGAAATACATTCTAAACTGAATATTTCGGCACATATTTTAGAGATCGAGAGCTTAAGAAGGAGATGATCTGATCATCCGAAGAAGTTGTGCTCGCAGACCACCCCCACTCTCAACGCACAGTCCCATCTGTTAGCTAGTCTCACCTCACTGGACATTGTGTGCATTTGTGGAAAACCCCAGTGGATTTCTATATACTAGTTAGTATTTAGGTCAGCAAGACATTGAGTGAAGTGCACATATCATGTTTAGTAGGTAATATGTTGCTCTACATCATGGGTCCTGTCTGTCCTCTAACCGTTCCCTCTCTCAACTACAAAATCAAATAGAAGGCTTTTCCCATTTACACAATGAAATTCTGATATATCAAAACCCCTATTAAAGTGTATTTGAGACATGCACAGTACCATAATGACATGTTCAGAACACTGAACTCGGTGTTTACACTTTTAACCACCTTGAGACGGAACATAGTTAATAAATCCAGAGTCTTTTCCATGTGATGGCCCAGTGGTGTGAGAAGATGGGGATTTGGGGATACCTGGGATTTTCCCCTGTAGTAAAAAACACAACTATTGGAGAACATTGAAGTTTCCTCATGACGCTGTCGCAATTGTGGAATCGATAAGGCTTCTTTTATGTCTGAACAGCCCACACATATTGCACACTCGCAGCAGAAGTGCAGAGCTGCCAGAAACCATGTGAAAGGCATTCAGCCCTGCAGGGACACTCTTGGCAATAATCTTGTTTTGTCTCTTGCCTCAGTCGCCCTCCCTCCTTTCAATATGTTTTCTCTCATGCTCGGCGCATGAGATCAGAAATCACATCACTCGTTGAAGCTCATCCGAGTTGTTTTTCAAGGGCAGAAACAAGCTAGAGGTAGATCATGTGAAAAAAAAAGTGGAAACCCCCTCTTTACTGTCACACTGCTGCCATCTGCAAAAAGGGAGGAGACGGTTTTTGTTTTGAAATCCATCTCCTAAAGGTGTAGTCTGTACTTGGCCACTAAAACACTTTATTTATCATACCAAGTCCTCCTCATATCCTGATATTCATTATTGAATATGAAAAATATGAAGGGTAACTGTTTCGTGTCTGCTGTTTTTATTGTTTTTTTTTTAAATTGCGCCCAGTCCTAAATCTGTAAACTCTAGAATAGCATCATCTAATCTTTGCTACTTCCATTTCCTATCAGAAACGAATCATCTCATCCGCAATCATCGTAACCTCAGGCTTAATGGCTTAAAATTAATTTGATTACAGCAAGAGCAATGCATAATAAACTGCGAGGATAAACATAATCAGAAAATCAAAGTGTACGAGACGTTTATGGGTGGATTGGTCTCCGTGGAGTCTTCAGTCCACCAAGAGAGGGGGCACAATCTCAACTGACTCTGTGGTACAAACACAGATGTTAACCTGAGATGAGAACTTCTTTTTCTTTGATAGGAGAAAGAGGAAATGCAATGGCATGAAGGAGGCAAAGAGGGAATAAAAAGTGAATGGAACTGATATGTACATGGCCTAGCAGGTCAAAAGCGGAGTAGAGTGAGTGAAGAATATACTGTGAGAATATAGCGTTTCAGCCTTGTGGTGAGAAGGAGTCACATCAGCCCTGGAAAAATAATCAGCGTGTGGGCGAGAAATAATGGAAACAACATCCTGGACGAAATTGGTGTACGTTGTGCAAAGTCTGGTCAATTGGAGTTCTACAGACCCCAATCAATATTGGTGAGTCATTTTTGGTCCAAATACATTACCTACACAATAACTGTGGGGGTGGCAGTATCAGTAAGTCACCACTTTGTTCCATGCTGAATATTTTCAAGTTGGTGATCCCCTGAGTTTTCTTCTGAAACTTCCATAATGTTGGTCTTAAATAGTATCAGTTAAATATCCTTACTAGCTGTGGTGGGCTAACAAATGTCCATGTCCTCAGTCCCATACATCTTCTAGCCCTTGGCTTGTTAGCATACTCTGAATATCTTATAACAAAACTTTTAGCTTTTTTTTTTTTTTTTTACATCTGGGAATGCTTTTTTAATGTCATTTTGATTTAACTCAGTTAGACACTTAAGTCTCAGAGATTTCCCTGATTCAAGGCATAGAACACATAATGAGGCAGATTACTACTGTAACATCTTCATAGATATATCGCAGTGGCGATCTGCATCATAACAATATTACTAAGTTGGAGGTACGTGATGTTTTTGTTAACTCGTCCTCGGTCACCATTGCCAGAACATTCATTTGTCGGACTTAACACACTTGTGATGCATCACAATATTTAACATGTGCAGTCGTTTTGTTGTCCTGAATTAGTAGATGAAGGGGTCTCATTTTCAGACTTGTACTAAATAAGTGACGTTCATGTGTCCCCTAACCTCTTCTTGTCATCCCATGCCCATTCCAAGTCCAGTTGCACATATTACCTTACCATGGTTTTAAAGAGTGTTGTACTTCATATATCGACCACCTTTGGTGTCATGGATAGTTTTTGTTGGTCTATTCTTTCTAGAAGCCACTTAATCAGGTTTGTTCCTTTCGGACGTTTATTCTTTGTATGTGTAGAATGTAGCCTCTTTCCTGTCAACATTAGTCGGCATATCCAGGACTTTGTAACCTTGGTTAGCTCACTATTCATACAATTACACAATCAACAATCAGACTGTCACAAATGCATCACTACCAATGACCAGGAAAAGGAAAACAAGAATAACGCCATGTAGGTCAGTGGTTTTGTTGACGTAATAACGTGCTCCATAATCTCCTCTTCTCCTTGAAGCAGGAGAGGTTCTCTCTAATGACTAAGCATGCTGTGACCAAGATGTCCACCTTGGTGTTGAGTTCCCACCAATGCTGATCAAAAACAATGCTATTGAAACCCACATTGGTTTCAGTGTTATTTGACCCCGGGAGTGACAGCTAATTAAATGCATTCCCATTGCAGAAAAAAGGTGTTGGTGGACACATGTTATTGTTGAACTGTAACTGGTGAAGTGAACATGTAGCAGTAGGAACTTGAACATACTTGGAGGCTATTTTTCCGTTCCCACCTCATGTTAGAGTTGGTGCTCTGCCAGTTTCAGCAAGATAATGCATGAGTCAACTTCTCTTATCATGAGTTGAAATATGTGCTTCAACTAGTTTGTTTGTCTGATGTCACCACCAACACTAGGACATTGACTGATTTGGTCTATATCTGGCATTCTAGCTATTATGTATTTATAATTAAGCTTTTTGCTGAGAATGCCATAGTCACAGGTTCTTATTCACACATCACTATATAGGCATAAAATGTTATCCCATTTACTGTGGTGCTGAATGTGGCACACTTTAAAAGATTATCCCTCTTCCCACCTTATTGCTGGTTATATTCTCTGGCTGTACCATTGATGTTTGCTGCCAGTTTTTTTCTTCCAAACATTGGCTTCAGAACATACCCGGCTCTCTTTTTATTTCAGCCCAATAATTGTTGTCTCCGAACTGTATTTGGAGACTGGTGGCAATCTCCCCTAGCAGAAGGTCACTTTGCTTGGCAGCAATGTGCTGCGTGTAGAAACAGCGGGCTTTCCCAGTAGGTCCGGTTAAATTCAGGGATTCCATTGCTAATTCATCTATGGTTGCTCTCATATTGCAGAGTGGAAACTGGAACATGTTTCCCACAACACATGTTTGGGTATTTTACATAATTGCATCATTGGAAAGTGCAAGTTGCACTGTCTAAGATATATCAGTGAATTCAGAATTGAATTAGTGAGTACTAATGTTGGCACAAGTCTGCACTCTTGCCACTTATAGTTCCCCCATGCACAAACTGTCAGCCCCTGGTTTACAGTGAAGCACAACCCACCCAACCTGAAAATGGATAATTCTCCATCTGACTGAAAGAAGTGAGACGAAACAATTGATTCTAATTATCAGGTTGGAGAAGGCTCATTCTCACAGTCATGAATAACCGTCTGGCAAGCTCCCACTGAAAGAAGAAACAGAGACATTTAAATGAAGTGAGAAAATAACTACCTAATTCTGGTCCGTCGTCTGTTTTGTCATTGTTTAGATAGAAGTGGTGTCAATGCGGAAACACAGATACTTGCATTTGTTCAGTTTTAATGTTTGTGGTATTTCTGGAAATAGTTTTAAAGGTGCAGTGTGTTCGATTTGGTCACATCTCGTGGTGAAGTTGCACACTCTATCCATTACCTCACCCTTCTGAACAACACCATAATAGACTTTAGTTGTCATTAAAAGTCAAAAGATATTTAGTATGTCCAGTCTGGGCTACCGTAAAAACATGGTGGCCCCCATAGAGAGGACCCGCTCCTCATGTAAATATACATTAATGGGCTCATTTAAGGGTAATGTAAAAAATATAATACATTTAGGTGATTATACATTTATGAAAATGTCAGTATGTACGTGTTGTGTAATATTTTTTTAATGATTGACAAAAATGAGAGAAATCTTACACACCACTTTTAAAGAGTGCAAATTGCTTGGGCTGCTGCCTGTCTGTTGTTTAAAATCCTGTCAGGATTCTGTTGTTGTGTTTTGGCTCAAAATGAAACATATTCTCAGTTAAATAAACCCATGACCTCAGCCCTATCTACTCGGCACATGCACTCTCGCACTTGTGATCCCAAGTGTCTAGTTTTACAGAATTCTCAATGACTCATCTCACCTATTTAATTGAAAATGGATGTGCTCAACTGTTTTGTAAAGCTGTGAGATGATAGTGTCAGGGTGTTATTTAAATGACTGACTATTACTTCATCACACAGCTGTTGCTTCTTTTCCAAAGGGTGAGTTAACCTGTTACATAGATGCCCCCATGTTACCTGAATGAAGCAGGGGCAGTGGCATGGTATTAAAAATAATACACAAGGAAATGGCCCTTTTTCCACAGGAAGCACTGCAAGTTTAATTTGTGTTTGTTCTCTCAGGTTTGACTCTGGGAATGATCACAGCGGCTGCGTCAAAAGATAATTGAGGTCGTGTCACGTTGCCGTCAAGATTGAACGCCTCCACTTGGGGATGACTCACTCCTATAAATTGACTCAGTGAGAGTGGGGGAAATATGGGTCCTTGTTCTTTTGTGTGTTTTGTATTCATGCGCATGATGTTAATGGCTTTCCATGTCAGCACTCCTGCGTCGGACGCATTTAAATTCTGACGCTAAATTGGAGTCAGTGTCAGCATTTATCAAATGCAACTTTGTGCTGCAGGTTAATCAGAGCGAGATCTTTGTCGTTGCATCGGCAAAGATCTTCAATGTTGAGTGATTTCATTGGCCTTCATCACATGTTTGTTTATCTTGGGATGGTGGGGGTTTCAAGAGATACTTTGACCTCGAGCAGAATGAAGCAGCTTTTCATTGGAGACCTCTGTGGGTAAATCTCAGCAAACGACATATAGTCGTGTCACACGTGAACTCAAAGATACTGCAGTTATGTCTCTATTGTTCTTGACCCATCTGAACATTCTATGCGCTGGTGGGAAACCCTGCAGATGTTTAAAGCTAAGGTTCTGACTCCTCACAGGCTTAGGCTTAAGGCTGGGGGTGGGTCAGATATTGTGGATTGTGAAGCTTGCATTTTTCACCGTATCTAAGGCCATTATCATTACACTATTCATATAAAACCCAGGTTGTACGTCTTTTCTCAATTATTCTGACATTAACATTAATGAAACTATGGAATCAATGTGCCTAACCTCCCCAAATGTCCTTTCTTCGCTAGTAAGGATAACAGTTTTTCTGGTTTTCAGCCAGCAAAGACCCTAGTTCATGGCTCACAACATACTGCGAACAGAATTTCACAGAATTAAACAACTTGGAGCTCTAATTTAGAGAAATTCTAACGAACACTGCAACATATGTGCAGTATTTGATCCTTTGGCTCAGCCCTCTGTCGTGTATTGCATGACAATAACATGAAATGATAATATGCAGAGCTTCCCAACCTAGGAGGTTTCAGTACCAATCAAGTGAAAACAGCCTGTGGGCCAAATCCAGCAGTGGATTTGTGTTTTTGTGTGCTTGCATGTGTAATCCAAGGTTTATAATCCCAGTCTCGTGCTGCCTTCTCCGCATCATAGCCAGAGAACCCTTGTGCCTCCTCCTCGCTTTCAACTGCTCTGGATTATGTCCTCTCCTGGCTTTGTTTTCTCACACACAGCCTGTACATCTGTCAAAAAGCCCTCCAGGGCAGGAGTGGTTACGGAGCAGCAGCAGCAGCTGGGAGTTAGAAGGAGGAAGTGGTAGTTGCATCACATTTCAAACTCCCTGTCATCTCTAAAGGTCCTCTGCAGCACAGCAAATTTCTCCATCCCCTCACAGGTGATATGGATTGGGCATCACCAGTGTATTTTACAAATGACCTCAGAATTGATGCATTAATATAAGAAGATGATCCGCCTGAAGCCGTAGGACAAGTTTGTTACATTCCGTTATGTGCAAGACGCCAAAAATGTCACAAAATGACACTTTGATCCAAAATGGCCAACTTCTTGTTTGGTTTAGAGGTAAAGATGATTTTACTCTTGTCTCAGGGTGACACATATGTGTACCGGTATTTCGCATTGCAGGGGCTGACTTTGGGCCATCCCCCTGGAGCCAATTGGCCCCGCCCTCTTGAATTTGGTGCTCGGGTTCTTATCAACGGTCAGTCGGCTGAACTTTGAGTCCACTCAATAAATATATCAGCATGGTCCCAGCTCAGCAAGCATGACCTCACTTGCCCACATTTACCGGAAATAAAGTTCTGAGGATCTTTCTCAAACACATGTCTGTGACACACAAACGCACACACACACTTTGTCTCAATGTGGTAGTGTGATGACTTTCCCCTTTAATCCCATAGACAAAATCAGATTAGAGTGCTGCGCTAATGTAGGTTTGGTATCGGACTGCTCTTATGTGTCTGTGCGTGTGAGCCCTACAGCCTTGGATAAACCCGAACACACTCCACTAGGACCATGGTCCATCAGTTTGTCTGTCGATAAGAAATGCAAACATTGCAATTGTTTATTTAAACCCAAATTCCCCATTATCTGTACCATGTGAGAAAGTTACGTAATTATAACACAGCTTTCATGTCTTTTTAAAGGCAGTGTAATGATTTGTAAAGCCTTGGATAATTAAGAGGGGTTATTTGGGGGTAGGGGTGAGCTTAATGGAAATGTGTAACAGAGTCCCCATTCTGTGCAGTAGGGAGTGCGCGCCAGCAAATGTTGACTCATTAAACACACTGTCTTCCTGGCCAATGGTGACTCACGCCTGAGGTACAGCTTTTGGACGTGATGCATGTGTGAGAGAGTGAGAGAGAGATGGAGAGAGGGGGGGGGGGAGATTGTGGAAAATTGTGGTCAGTCATGTCCAGTGGAGAAGCTCATTTTGAGGCAAGAGAATACATCTGATGATCAAAACTGCAGATCCAAAGTCAATTAAAGGTGCAGTGTGTCAGATTTTGGTCATTTTTGTTACTTCTGAAAATATTCCAAAACATTACATTTTCATGACTTTAAAGTCTCCTAAATGTATTATTATTTTCTCATTACCCTTAAATGAGCCCTTTGATGTATGGGGGGCCGCCATGTTTTCACAGTAGCCCAGAGTGGACGCACTGAACATCTTTTGAGTTCTAATGACAACTAAAGTCGGACAGTAGTAATGCAGTTCTCCTGCACGCTCAGAAGGGTGAGGGTGAGGTGATGGATACAACATGCAACTTCACCTCTAGGTGAAGATTAGAATAATAATAATAATAATAATAATGATGATAATAAGTTTATAATCTCAAACATTTTTATCTCTCTGTCATTTGTTGCCTTGATAAAAGTTAGAGCAGAAACTAGATCCATAACTTCAAAAACAGATGAAACCATACTGTGTGAGTATTATGTTAAATATTCCATTGTGCTTAAACTATGTTCAGTTATGTACCTGACTTCCTTTTGAAAAGTAATTTAAGGCCAAGTGTTCGGTCGTTAAATACTCTACAAAAATAACTCTCCGAGCGACTCTTGTGGCAGCAGGTCAGGAGAGGGCAGGAGACGCTGGAGGATCCAGATGGGAATTTTGGCCACAGTTGAGCTTTGCTAAGATTAGCCTTTTGTACAACTTGTAGTTCATAGTCATGAGTACGTTGTGTGTCTTTTTCATCTTTCATTTCAGTTTTTGGTTTTACAGTCCAACAAGTTTATTTTGGTTTCGCCTTCCGGGCGGTAAAATTGTAGTTTTGGTTTAAAATGTTGTGGAGGGATTTTGAATTTAGATTATCTTGCATCATACTGTCATCATTCAAATGCTTGCTTTTGCCATGAGACTCAAATTCTAACAGGGAACAGGAGTGTAACGTGACTGGCACATACAGAATTCAGGGGACTCGATCCCGCGTGCTCTAACCGAATTCGATTTCATTTGGCTCTTAAAGAAACGTTGTCTGGTGAATTTGGGGATACACGTGACGGTGTAAATGTGTCAGGATCCAACCAAGGTCTGAGCCTGGGGGCTTTGTCGCCCTGCTTTGGCTGTTCACACCGTCCTTGTGTAGTTAAGCCAGTGTAAAAGTAGCATCAATGCATTTTTATCACATGATGCGTTGCACACTTTTTTTCATTTGAAGCTGTTAAGTTTTCCAACACACATCTACAGATGTATTCAATGATCAGTGAATCAAAAGATGCAGGCAAACATCAGCAATGGAGCATCACAGTATACTACAGCCACTCTCTCCCGTGATAACCGTTGCTAATAAAGCAATGTCTATTTTCCCAGTGTAAATATCCTCTATGCGATCAGTTGGTGGAGTGGTTTGGCAGCAGCAGTGCTCCTGTCCAAATGGGGTCTCATAAGGTCATAGGCATACCGGTTGCTGGGCAGGCCAGGTTGTTTTAAACGTTGGTATTTGATACATTTTTATGAATTAATCACGACGCATATAGGAAACAAATTCTCCCTCGGGTGGGCTTTGCCCCTCAGCGGTCCCGACGCGGATCAATGATTTGAAGCAATTGAAGGGGTACATGTGAATCTGGCGTGCTTGTGCCATCCTCCTCCTCCTGGGTGGTTGGCGCATTTTCGGACCCAACCCACCTCAAGTCCGAGACAGGGATAAACCGCTGACACCAATCCAAATGTAGGGTTCCCACTTCATGCCTCCATGTTGAAGCTATATCATAGCTTACACAGACATTGATCCCTCACAGATTCTTACCTGACGTGTACCACCCCCAAAAACCTGTAATATTGTTTAAATCAATGACAAACTGAGGTCTGTACACACGTACGTTTATAATGCTCATTTGCCAATTGGATAGTGAACAGAGATGCTGCATTAAAAACTATAAAAAGATGTAGACGTCTGAAGTGAGAGTCCGTAAGTTTTGATGAATACAAAAATGAGAAAAGAGTGCAGTTATGAAAGTCAGAGTGCGTGGGTGGTGGGAAATGGAGGTCGCCAGTAGGGGATGCAACTCAAAGTCAGATGTGAGTGGGCTTTAATAATGTGTTTGTATATACCAGACGGAGATCTGAGCAGGTTGTACAGGTGTGAAGACGCTGAATGTTTTTATTTTTTTAATGTTTTTATGTTTAATGAAGGTGTAGTCCTGGAATGTGCCCTTTATGTCTACATCATGTCTCTATGTAGACCTTTAAAGCCGCCCAGAGACACATATCTTATCCAAAATAAAGTTTGATTTTCACATGTTTGGGAGGGCATTATATTTTTGTCAGGAAAATATCTTTTTGAGTTTTTTGACAACTGCAGGCCACCGTGAGCTGAAACATGAAGTGACGCCAGATAACACTGCTACATCCGACATACAGGACCTTTTGATGTTTTACACTGTCATGCATATTTCTCTAATAGATTTAACTGCACTTGGAGAGCCCATATTTGAATCACGATTTGTCTCATAGATATTAAAGGTGCAGTGTGTAAGATTTTGGTCCATTTTTGTCACCATATCCGTTGAAATAGAAGTATACATCAGCATATTCACGAATAATCTTTTTCTATTCCCCTCAAATGAGCCCATTAATGTTTATTTACATGAGGAGCGGGTCCTCTCAATGGGGGCCGCCATGTTTTTACAGTAGCCCAGAATGGACATACTAACCATCAGTTTGAATGACAACTGAAGTCTACCATAGGTTCTCTTGTGTGCTCAGAACAGTATTACGTTGCGATTTTGCGATGAGCCCCATTCAAAGTGAATTGAATGGGGCATAGTTTCCTTTTTTTTTTTAAAGATTCATATTTTTCAAACAATTTCTTGTTCATCTTCTCAAATATGGAACATTTTCCAGGCAAGTGACTGTTTCTCCTCTTTCTGGCACAGTTGTACGATGGTGATATGTCCCTGTGTCAGTGCTCGCAATGTGACCAAATTTTGAAAATAACTTTGGTACTAAATGTTGATGCACAATGAATAATGGATGATTCTATCTTATTTAGTTCGCATACAAAGGATTTGAATACCGATCCCCAGTCACAGGGTTTCTTGAGCCACAGCTTTTCAAGTCAGTGTAATTTGTGGTTGTCACCTTAATCCCTCAAATTCCATGGATGACTGGAGCACAAACTATTTCCCTGCCTGTCTTTTCCTCACACATCTCTCTTTGTTGTATACATATTTTTACCCATCGGAATGTGCGACGCCCACTTGTTTGCCTGTAGTTGAACCTGCAACTATTATGACAGGCTCAGGCTTGCAGAGATGTGTATCAGTCTCATGGACTTGTGTACATTTAAACCTTTTTCCCCTTTTAATTCAGCAGATTAGTGCCTTAAAAAGGTGATTAACAGCTTTGTTGATAGTCAGTCTGCCTCGTGTTGTGTCTTATCACCAATTTGTCTCAAATACGTGGAGTCCCATGACAACGCAATGTGGAAACAATGACCCGTAAGCAGACAACAACAACCGCACCGTGGATCTTGGTGACGGTTGTAATCTGCCTCATTCTGTCTAGAATTGTGAGACACTCCCTCACTTTGCTGTTTTCTCAGGAAACCATCTTGATCTCAACGATGAAATTAATAACACAAATAGATAATAATAACAAAAAATGTACACTTCCCGGCTAAGTTAACATCAGGGTTCCTGCGGGTCCTTACAATGTCTGAAACGACATTCAGTTCATTAGTTTAGAATTAAGGCCTTTTTATCCTGAGAATATCTTAAATTATATTTCAACATTCCTTGAAGATGATATTTAATAGATTTGCCGTGTTGCATTTTTATACTGATGGAATGAAAACATTGCTAGTATGTGTCACTGTCCGGTCACTTTTACAATGCACTGTGGAAATTCACAAAAACAAAAGAAGTGGTTTGGGGGGAAAGATTGGGAGGAGGCGGTGGTGTGAGCGGCAACCAAAATATAGAAATGGGAAAATGGTAATTTAACGGAAACTGGTTGTTCAACCGGGATTTGAAGGATTTGAAGATTAGGATTAAAAGATCACTGATAGCTCACTCCTGAATTTTGGTGCTTTTTACTGACCTTAAAAAAGGGTGGTGACTAACAAGTGGCTAAAGGAGACTGAAGCCAGTCAGGGACATGATATGTCATTACACTGTTTTTGTGGTAGTGAGTGACTCATGCGAAAACAGTAGCTCTAATACAAGCCATACATATTGTGTGCCTCAGGTATGGGTTTAGAGGAAATTGATATATTATTACATTGTTTATTCTATTGAATCCATTTATTTTATTCCTTATTTTGATCAAAGCTGTGCCTCTTTAAAGGTGCACTGTGTAAGATTTACAATTATAATTTACAAATACAATTACATACAGACATTTTCATGAATTTCTAATCACCTAAATGTATTTTCTTTTTTATCTATTTCCCTTAAATGAGCCCATTAATTTGAGCTAGAGTGAGGCCTCTCTACGGGGGTCGCCATGTTTAACTGTATCATTCTTTCGGCTCTTTAATTACAACTTGAACACATTTGAATTCTTGTTGCATGCATGGTGCACCTCATTTGCCTGTCAAATGTTTCTTTCCGTCAATCTTTTATTTGATTTTCCAGCCCTGTCTTGGCACTTGGTGATGCTCTTCACTGCCTCACGGTAATATTTGCCTACTTTGATTAAAATAGCTACACTTTTTAAAAGTTACTCAGGGGTGCTATGATAACATTGAGAGCGGAGAATAAAGAGTTCTATCTCAAACGTGCTTCGCTTGTGAATCAGGGTCTGAAACCTCGAACTTCTCTGTTTTCTGAAACTCTCTGTTTCAAGGATCTATTTTTTTTTTACCGTGAACAACAGAATTCTGGGCTTGTGTGTGATTGTGACTGATAAACATTTACATAATGCAACTGGTTGTCTGGAAATCCTGTCACAAACATTTTTTGTTATCGGTCCCAAAATATCAACAGTGTCTTAACTCATTTTATAGATTCTTTAAGTAACAATATTGGTTTGAACTGCTTGTTTATATTTCACTACATTTTTTGTTTTTTTCTACTGCTTTCCTACCGAGAGCTTTTTTCTTGGCTCACATTTTTTTTACCCTGTAATGACTGTGATTTAAAATATACTCCATTACAATATTTCACATAAAAAGTACACTCAAAAAGTACAAGTACAAAAACATAATTGCAGATTACAGTAATTAGAGTAAATATAATTCATTGCTGTCCACCTCTGAATAACATCCACAACGGGCATCTGTCGAATCATACAGAAGGAAAAGGAACAAACAAAATGTTAAAGAAAACAATGAATTTGAATAAAATGGAAAAACTCACCGGGTCATCAATGGTGTTCATGGTATATAGAGCATATATTTGACATTTCTTGATGTGATTTTTGCTCCTCAAATTCTCTTTTAGATCAGTTTGAATGGCGAGCGCGAGATCTATGTGACACGTTCAATTCAACCCCGCTTCCAATAATCCTAAAAGTTTCTTCTCCAGCGCTTTGTGTTTTTGTAGTAATTAAAATCGATCGCTGCGCAACCTCGGCGTGTAGGCTGACCTCCTTGCCAGCTCGAATGAGGTATTAGGAAGTGGACCCTTTAGAACCCCTCCTATTATCAGTTTGATGTGTGAGCCGGGGCATTCGCCCTCTTCCAGTCACCAGATTAGAGGCAGCGAAGGGGATTTAAGGGCCGGGCCTTTCTGTGGGCACTCAGCCTGAGAGCAAGGAGAGTGGGATTTACTGAGCCCACTGCGTCTAATATGCTACACTCTCATCACAACTCGAACTGCACACGTGCAATAGTAACTCTGCACTTGTCAATATTGAGTACGTTTTTACATTTTAACCAGCCTATCATCCGTCAGTATTAGCGGTCGTTTTCCAGGTTTTCTGTAAGTGTGAACCATTAGATAGACGAAGTGGTGCAAGCAGCAGATGTACTGCAGATATCAGATGTCACAATCAGACAGATGAACCACCGGCTCCTCCCCGGGTTTCAGTCTCATCCTCTCCTCCAACTGCACTCCCTTGAGAGCGGAGAGCAAAGAAGTGTAAAGAGAAAGCAGTTGAGAATAAGGTAGATTGGTGCCAAAGAGCAACACAGTGGGAACCATTTCTAGAAATAAGAGTGCCCTGTAAACAGGTAGAGATGTGGAGGTTGTCTTGGAAACCTGCAGGAACGTTATAATTTCACCTGCTCGCATTCATGTTCCCACTCTAAAGCGAAAAGAAATCTGAAATCGTATTTGCCTCCTTATCCTGTGTTGTTTTTCAGTAGGTGTATTTACCTCTCGGCATGCCGCTTTTGCCATTTTCTATTTATTTTTTCCTATACCTGGGTCCTCCTCGTTTTTACACTCTGCTAAACACATTTCCTCTCTATTATTAGGTCACTCCTTCACACTGAGACTCTAAAATGGATAAGACTTTAAGGATCAAGGATTTAAGAATCATAAACTTGTCTACAAACATTTTTAGAACGGGACAGATTTATAGAACATGAATTGTAATCTTAAATTGTGCATAAACAGCACAGCACACAAAAGATTAGTCATAGAGCCTAAGGTTAAAGATTTTCCTCGAGTGTGAAAACTCTGAGGATGGATGCAACGGTTCTATGCAACAAGAACAAGCCAACTTGTTGGTGTTGCCGCTTACTCTCCTCAAAGTACTAACACTCCTGTAAACTTGAGATTCAAAATGTCATCGTGCTTGCATCGAGCCCGTTCACATGACACTCAAAACTCAGATCATTGTCCAATTATTTGAGTTATCTGATAGTTCAAGTGCTCATGTAAACAGCCTACTCCGATTTCCTTTATCGGAGCATGAGAAATTGGAGTAACGTGGCTGGATTTCTCCCTGATACTGCGATCTCTCCGTGCATATATGTGGGGATATCAATACTACAAACATGGCGCACGGCAGCTTAGACAGGTACATGTACACGTTGTTGTTTTCACTGTCCATGTATACATTCATACATTCCTCTCTGAGTAAGCAGACGTATTGCGGCACCATGTTATTACAGAATGGTCAAACTCAACACTCTAAAAGTGACAATGATAGAGGTGTGTGTGCATAGGAGGAGATGGCGAAGTGGGGCGGGTGGGGGGGGGGGGGGGGGGGGGGGGGGGGGGGGGGTTGCCAAGATTTTAACACACAACTTCCCCACTTTATCTCACTAAATCCTAAACCTTGATCTTGGAAATATTCCTCATTCAATCACACATGTATTTATTTATGGAGGACCATGCAGAGTTCAGCAGGGCATCACTAAATGAAGAAAAATAGCGTCCGACTCTGTTTACTTCACCGCCCCTTGGGGGGGAAACACTCGGTAGATAAACCCAGCTGGTGCGTCCAGCTTCCCCCTCCTTCCCTCGCCAGCCGACAGCTGGGCCCGTCCTTCCTGTTTACACTACATCAATTTCATCACATGAGCAGACTAAGCCATCTACGTGAGTTGTAACTCACATCTGGCCTTTGGTATCTAAAAGCCTTTTTAAAAGGCAGATGGTGCGGATATGACCAAATAGTCGCTATTAAAGGTGCAGTGTGTACGATTTGGTGACCTCTTGTGGTGAAGCTGCGTGTTGTATCCATCACCTCAACCTCACCCTTCTTAGCGCGCAGGAGAATCTATGGTCAACTTCAGTTGTCATTCAAATTCATAAGATGTTTAGTAAGTCCACTTTTGCTACTGTAAAAAAAAAAGGCGGCCCCCATAGAGAGGACCCCCCCCATCTCCTTGTAAATATACATTTTAGTGTAGCGGAAGAAAATAAAACATTTACGTGATTATACATTCATTCAAATGTCAGTATGTAATTGTTTTGTGATATTTAAATGTAAGTGACTAAGATGACCAAAATCGTACACTCTGCACGATTAATCATGCATTTTATGTTTATTTTTTATGAACCCATCTATTTTGACCTCCCATCACCAGTTCTCGGAATATCAATTTAGAGATTCGAGCCATATGTCTGCTTCGTATTTCTGTCACTGATATTAATCCCTGCACTCACTCGCTCCCGCAGTCTTTACTTAACCCCCCGATCCTCCCAGACTTCCAGCTCATCAAAAACCGAGAGACGAGAGTGGTGAAAGTGCACAATGCGCGTCAGGACTGTCAGATGTGGGATTATGATGAATGTCGAGCTGACTGCTCATGATGTCGCCGGAGTGTCTGGCTGCTGGGCGCCGCACTGACGGCAGCTCCCCCACCCCCAAGCGGTGCCACCTGCCCACCCACAAGATGATTTCTCACATCAGTGTGCCACCACAGCTTGAATAGCCGGGTGGAAAGTGTATCAGTAGGGTGCCGTGAAGAGGAGACTGCTGGACAGAGAATACAAAGGTTATGTAACTGTGGTGGAGCGCTGGTCTGACAGTTTGCAAAGCTTAATGCCCACTGATGTGGCCTTTAATGTCAGGTAGAGTCAGTGGAACCACCTCAGGTCATTTGTATGTGTCTTTCCTCAGACGGGCAATATGTGAATTGTATTTTTTATTTTTTTATCTTAAAACATTTCCTAAGAATATTATTATATATTTTTTTAGAAATAACAGTCTTGACGTCAAACCATAGATCCGGGTGTGGGCAACAATTTTTCCAGCGGGGCCACATAAGAAACTCAGATTGTTACCGGGGGCCAAACAAACTTTTTTTCTCTCTGAAGACCTGTTTTTCATTCCATGAAATTATTGTCAACATTTTATGGGCTATTTATTTATGTATTATCTATATCATCTTTATTTTCAATAACATTAAAGGTGACCTATTAGTGTTTTCCTCACTTTGCTCAAATAGTAAGAACGCTAATATTTACCCAGCAAAAAGAAACCCTGTCTTTCTCCCTTGGAATGAATTCCGGATTTTGAAAAGGGCTCATGAAAAAAACAAAGTGTTTCTGAGACTATAAATACTGTTTATCATCATAATAGAGAATAAAGAACAAATAGAGAGCCCCGTAAATGGGCATAATAGGTCCCCTTTAAATCTAAGCACCATCTTCTCAATAAACTCAAATGGATGTGAAAACAACATAACTTTGTCAGGAAGATAATTCAACATAGTACAAAAAACATTGTAAAATTGGTGAGTTTTCTTACAATACTAGTTCATTTGAATAAATACAAACAGTTCACTTGTGCTCACAATTACAGAAAAACTCTAATTTCAAAATCGAATTAGACCGAAAGCGAATGGGGTGGTTTTATAAACTAAGACTTTTATTTTGAAGGCCAAGAAAGCCAGGGGGGAGGCTGTGAATGGGCGCTTCCGCACGCAGCTGCGCTTGATTGGGCTCCGTCCCGGCCTGTAATCATATATTGCAACATGTTCTGCCAAATCAGAGGACGACGATGTCTCTCTGTC
Organism: Chascanopsetta lugubris; assembly: GCA_016785325.1. Lineage (NCBI taxonomy): Eukaryota > Metazoa > Chordata > Actinopteri > Pleuronectiformes > Bothidae > Chascanopsetta > Chascanopsetta lugubris. The sequence continues at coordinate 28,815 of JAFBJT010091185.1, read as the reverse complement.
TCAAACGAACAAGGTTTTACCAAGATTTGGAAAAATGTCCTTTTGTAAATGACCAACGCGTCTGTCCGGCCTCTCTCTCTCTCTCTCTCTTCCACCTTCTTCCCTCTCAATCCAAGTACACACTCTCTGAATGTTAGTCACACCTGCTCGTTGCTCTTGCCCACGGCAGCATCAGTCTGTCTCATTTTTGTGTGTGGGCATGTGCTGTGGTTTCCCATCACGGGTTATTTTTGGCCACTCACACGTCACGTCCGTCGTTTTCTTCAGTGATGCACTCCCAGATGTTTATGCCTCTTGCTTTCCTTGTTGTAGCGTTAATAGGCCGGCAGACATGGCATGGAAATGCAAGACATGCCGCCCGATGATTGGTGCCATCTCCCGGACATAGCTGATTCCCCAGCTTCCCTTCTTCCAACGGGGACGCAGAGTCGTCACTTGGGAGAGAGCTCGGCCTTTGACCTGGTGGTTTTTCGATTTCGTAGTTACATTTTTCCTGTCAGTGAACATCTTTTATTGCATTAGTTTTCCGTTTCACCCTGTGCTGCACCGTGATGGCAACATCAGCTGTCTGCCGGCTGTCAAGAGTTTTAGTGTGTGGTTTGGATGTCATTGTGTGGTCTCTGTGGCGGTACGGTGGCTTAGTCTCGGCTCCGGCTCGAAAATCCTGTGTGGCTTAAAGTAGGCCAGAGCAATTGGTCTACAACTGAGTGTGTTTTGGAGTGTGTGTATTGCTGCACCACAGGATTTGGCCTCTGAGGAAGCCCAGACTGAGACGGTGGAGTGGAGCTGAATATGATTTGAATTAGTACAGATGGACACACAAGACACACAGAACCTTTGTCTACATCAAGCCTTTTTCCGGCAGCGGGAGAAGCCTGCATATGTTTTTTTGTGAGTCTATGGGCGTTGTATGCTTAATACTTTTATTGTTAGACAATCATATGCGTTTGAGCTTTTGCGGGCCGCATAAAATGATCCTGCGGGCCATATTTGGGCCACGAGTCTGACACATTTGGTCAACATTAAGCCTTTTCCAGGTTAGGTAGAGGTGCAGAGGGAGAAGCATGCGTGTGCTATTTATAATTCTTTTTACGTATTCGACACAAAATAAATGTTCCTTCCCTTAAAGGGGTTATCTCGGACATAAAGCAGAGGGCAGTACGTTTTGGATAATGTATGCCCTCTAAATCAGTGGCTCTCAACTGGTCTGAGTTCGGGACCCACCATCACCCCTTAGTGACGAGCCGTGACCCAATTCACGGGAAATTTTATATATGCAAATGTTTTCAATGTAAAGATGGAGTCGTTTGAACCCGAGATAGTGCAGAGTATCACTCAAGAGTTTAACGATGAACAGAAACGACCAGAGGTGGCGATGCCACATAGGGAATATTCCCTTCTACAGTCAGTTAGCTTCATTTTAATGTAGTTAGCGTCGGGCTTTGCAGGTTTTCTTCTATCCGTGAAATGGCGGGTGTTTATTGGCATTACAGGGCATCATCGCCACCTACTGTTAAAGAGTGTGAATAGACGGCACTCCGACCCACTTTTGGGTCGCGACCCACCAGTTGAGAATCACTGCTCTAAATCAAAGTAATATTTGTGGTTTGTTGACTACATTCATCTGAAAAATGTCGTTGAATTGAAGAATAACTGGAATAATTAGACTCTTGGGAAATATGGGCTATTCTCCATTCCTTCTTTTCCACTTCAGCTTGACTGTATTGAATTCCCCCTCAGCCCGTGTGGAGACAACCCTCACTCCATTGCACACATCAAGACTAAATTGCCACAGCTAATTGCATTTTGAGAGGGCCGTCTTATTACAATCCCCGCAATTACACCTACACATATGAGTCTCCAGAGCATGTGGCGCATCTCCGCCGGTAAATAAAGCCAAGGCAGTTGCGATTGGTAATAGTGATTGTCACCACAGACTGGTCTTGGCAGACTTACAGTACTTTCACTCTGTGTGGCTGTGTGATGAAGATAAACGCACTGTTGCTGGGACGTTTGCTCAAATAAGGCCTCTCGTCTCATGACTGCAGCCGCCATGACTTCGGACCTTTAAAGATTTGTTGTTGTTGATGTAACCCCATGGTGACAATTAGGGGCAATTGCAAAGGGTAAGCAGTAAACATATACATGTACTGTATATGTGTTAGTATATTATATCCCTGTTATATCATCTGTTTTCAAATTCTCTTGATTTAAAGGTGCAGTGTGTAAGATTTGGTGACATCTTGAGGTGAAAGTGCAAGTTGTACCCTCACCCCTCTGAGCATGCAGGAGAACCTATGGTAGACTTCTGTTGGCATTAAAACTCAAAATATGTTTTGTATGTCCACTCTGGGCTACTGTAAAAACATGGCGACCCCCATAGAGAGGACCCGCTCCTCATGTAGAAATACATTAATGGACTCATTTAAGGGTAATGGAAATATGTCAATATATAATGTTTGTAATTAAATATTTTGTGAGTGGAAAAATGACCGATATTGAAGACTGGTATTTGTTTATCTGAAAGGACAATTATGTGAAAACCACAGGACGATTTACTATAAAACTCAGAAGGGACATGGTATCCTTGAGCTAAGGACGTATTAGATGTTATTTCAACTTGTCTGTTTCTGATCTCTTATTCAGAATGTATATAATAATGATGATAATAATTTCATTGATTGTATTTATTCAGAACGGTTGAACCAAAATAGATTTGATTAGATACTGGATGGGCTTCAAATGTGATAAAACGTTTAATATTTAATAAATGGCTAGAGAAGAAGAGAGACATGAAAATGTTAGTATGTAATTGTTTTGTACTTTTTTTTAGAAATGACAAAAATCGTACACACTGCGCTTTTAAATCGAATATTCGGCATTGCCTTAAAATGAGTGGGCATCTCCAAAGCCTTGAAATATGAATTGTGATGTTGCCAAAGGGAATAAGAAAATAAAATGGTCTTGGATATAGAGGCAGGTGTGCAAGGTGTGATTTTCACCTGTCTGTTTTCATATTCACTTATTACATCCAGTCTCTTGGCGCCAAACTCCATTACGCACCTATTACCTAAGTAACAGCGGGTGAAAATGGCTTAGAATGACAGATTTATTTATAAATATAAAAAACAGATGTATTTTGTTTTATTGCCTTTGTTTTGAGATTGTTTTGTGACAGTAACAATAGTGCATTGAAGGATTACGTTTTACCGACTGAATCTTCAGGCTCCATATGAGCAGCCAGATGTGCTGTTATACTGAAGTATGGAAGCAGCTCATTTGATCCATCAGCTGCGTTGAAAATAGCCGCTGTTCTCGTTTTCTGTGGCCTCATGGTGTTGTTCGGGAGTCAATGTGGGTTTTTGAAATGGGCCAGCTCCAGCGTGAGTCTTACATTCATGGTTGAGAAACATGAGTTGGTCTTAAAAGAAATATGCTATATTCTATAAAGACTAGTAAAAAAAAAAAACTAAAAAAAAATCACCCTTTTTTGAATTGTTAAACCTAATATTCAAATCACAATTTAATCTATTCCACAAAAAGTCAACCCCCTCAGACTCATGTTTGTGGCAGGAGAGGATCTGTAATTTACAGTTTGCATGATGGGACGGAACCTGTCGGAAAATACTCTTCAGTGTGTGAGTGTACTTAGCTGAAGAGCTTATTTGTTGAAGTGGATGTTCACATTGAATTTAAAATCCGCTGAGATTGTGAATATCATGGCTCGTCAAACAGTTTTAGTACAAGTAAGGCTACAACTAACAGTATTTTAGAATAGAATAGACTTATACTGTCGTTTATACATGGTACAAATAAAATGGAGATGTTTGTAACCAAGCAGGTTATATGTTGACTATGTTTGCCTTTTTTTATGGATTGGATAAAAAGACAAAGGCTATATTTTTGTCATTTATAACATTTATTCTATTTCATGTGTAAGTGGCCGATGCAGTCGCCATGGCGATTGATCCGTTGACAAGGTAGCATGAAAATTCATTATTGGTATCATCAAACATAGTAGTTTGACCAAACAATCCCAATTTTTCTGATGTCAAAGCAAAAAAGGAGGAAGTGGACCTTGAATCGAGAGTGTGTTGTTCCCACACAATTTCCTGGGCCAAGAATTAAATTTCATATCAAAAACTATTTCAAGAATTGATTAACAGAGGAGAAAAGTATGCTGACTGCTTCACTTGTTTGTACAATGCCAAAGCACCTGAATAGGTTGTGATATTGCTGTAATAATTTTTTGCCTCTGTTGATGATTGGATTTCATTCGCTCCATGAGTCTGCTCTTAAACATATTCTTGTCTCCTTTGCATTCAACGCTCCCTTACGCATCTTTGTAGAATCAATGATCGGCAGTGCTCGCCCTAAACAATGGAACAATGGCGCTGCGCCATCGTACCACAGTCGTAGCGTCATCGTCCCATTTTTTTTAAGATGGTCGATCCACGCACAGACAAACACACATGAGCGCACTGGTTCACGTGGAGACGGACTGAAAGCGCGTGTCAGAAAGTACTGCGCGATTTTCGTGTATGGATTAAAGATGTTGCCGTGGTAACATATGTTGTCAAAGAAAATCTTTGAGGCAAAAACCAATCCAGGATAAATAGTTTTTTTTCCCTTAGTCATTAGCACTGACTTATGACAGTGTCTTTACTGCTCACCAGGAGTGAGAGGTGCGCTGTGTTTGATACCCCAAGTCTCTCCTGAGAGCTTTGAAGAATCGCAGTCGCGCTCCACACAGCTGACAGGTCTTCTCTCTTGTCTCTGCAGATCACCAGAAGCTGGAGCGAGAGGCACGGATCTGCCGTCTGCTAAAGCATCCCAACATTGGTAACTTGCACTCCCCTTCTGTCTACCCTGTCTGTCATGATGCCACCTAAAGAGTTATGTATATATATAATATATGTATACGTTTGAAAACACACAAAGGTTGACCAGAAGAGGTTTCAGAGATGCATATCTAATATTTATATTTTTTATTCCTGAGAGCGTTTGCCTACGTGCCATATCTGCACAGAAGTGGAGCCAAAGACGACTTCTCATTAAGAAGTGACGATAACACATGACGTCATGGAACACAACATGTTTAGACTCAGTTTATGTGGGAAGGGCAGGGTGTCCACATTTCAAAGGTGCAGTCTGTAAGATTATGGTCATTTTTGTCACTTCTAAAATATTACAAAACAATTACATTCTGACAGTTTCATTAATTCATAATTACTGCATCATCATAATTGTTTTACTGTTTCTCCATTACCCTTAAATGAGACCATTAATGTATATTTCCATGACGACTGGGTCCTCCCTTCAGGGGCCGTCACGCCTTGACTGTAGCCCAGTGGACGTGCTACACATCTTTTGAGTTTCAATCAACCATAGGTTCCCCTGAATGCTCAGAAGGGTGAAGTGATGGATACAACTACACCGCTAGATGTCACCAAATCTTACACACTGCACCTTCAATACCACTCATAAAAGCTGCTGTTTTTGGTTTCCTAATAAAGATCAGCAAACCTTTCCGTGAATGATGATATGTTTAAATGTTATTATAGAGTGCATCTGCTTAAATGAGTCCCATTCCCAACACACACACACACACACACACACACACACACACACACACAAACAAACACACATCCTTGCAGATCACAGGCCAAACAGCTATAATTACCACATCAGTATCAACTTTACAGGACACCAGTAACTAGCACTCACTGGTTGTTTGGTCCCTTTTCCTTGCTTGTGGCTGAAAACAATAGGTGTGTGGGTGGCAGTGCCGAACGAAAGGATGATTGGGGGCTATTTGCTCCACTTGTCTATTGTCGTGGTGTCAGACAACGTCGACTCAGCGATATCTCACCCCGGGAGCTTTAGCTCGGAGAAGCTATCTGTGTCCTTCGGTTGTCATTAAAACTTAGAGGGTGTAGTTTGTCCATTCTGTCTTACCGTTGGTGGAGCAACACGGTGGGCTCCCGATGTACAGTAAACGGAAAATGGACTCATTCGAGGGTGATGAAAACCATACACTCAGGGAATTGGACGTATTTAAACATGAAAAAAAGTAAAAAGCTGCCAATATATCACACATAACATTTCCTTCCTCTGTTTAACCTCTACACCTAGTACATGCTCTTAACTGCTACAGCTCAATCAAACTGGTCCGAGGCTGAAACACACATCTGAGTGCGAGTGCTACAGGGGACCGTAACCCTAAAGACTCCATACTCTCCAGGGGAAACACTGAAACAAGCAGAGGAGTTATTCCCCACTGATGTGATGAGAGGCCAAACACACATTAAGCCTGTGTTATTCAAACAGAGACAGAATCTATAGTAGCTGCTTCTTTTGAGTCCTGCACCGTGGTCGCTCTGTCCTTCCGTCCTATTGTTGACTTATTAACCTGACGAGCGTGGTGTCTCTCTTCTCTTGCCATTTCTTAAATATTAATTGTTGTGTAATTGTTTTTGCTGTATTTCTGTGGCCGTGCTACAGCACCACTCAGACCTGGTGGTTATGATTTTATTTTTGGAAACGAAAAAGAAATCTCCTTCGTCTCCGTGTGGACAAGTCTCAGTCACAAATGTGTCAACCTCACAGAAGAAGAAGAAGAAGAATTGGGGAAACTTGTTTAAAAATAAAAAAATATACTGTTTTTTCCTATAGCAATGCGTCAAACATTTTCTGAGAAAAAGCTTTAAAAGAAAGCTTTATCCCTTAAGTTGAAGATTCTTAACTACACTTGACACTGATGGAAACAACGGCACTCATGGCATTAGTGCTCAATTAGAGGTCTTTCACGCAGTTATACCCCGTCTCATTATTTAACATAATGAAGTGACTCTCCCCTCTCTTTTCCTTCTTTCTCACAGTGCGACTCCATGACAGCATATCAGAGGAAGGATTCCACTACCTGGTCTTTGACCTGTAAGTTTACCATGTTTTCATGATTGGCTTTAAAGGTACTGCGTGTAGGATTGAATGACAGACATCTAGTTGTGAAGTTGTACGCTGCAGATTAATTCTCCAATTTACTGAAATGTTGTTGAGCTTGTCCATTCTAGGCCACTGTAAATACACCGTGGATCAACATGGTGGCGTTCATAGACAGAGCATGCTCCTGAAGTAAGACAAACGGCTCATTCTAATGTGTCAAACTTGTGGCTCGCGGGCCAAATGTGGCCCGCAAGATCATTTTCTGTAGCCCACGAGAGCTTAAAGGCATGATCGTCTAAAGATAAAAGTCGAAAGCAGACATTGACCATGAACTCTAGTTAATTACACATGCCACTTTTTATGTGTAGCAATATTTACAGTGTGTTTACATTTTCACATGTATGTAAATGCATATACAATATTTGTAACTTGAATAATTGATCATCAGAAGACAGTTATTTTACAGTATGAAGTAGGGGTGTGCCATCTAAGGCACCCCACAATTTGATTAGATTATTATCACAATTACAACGATTATCGGTGCATCTTTTTTTCCCCATTCAGGATTTCTTTTTTTTTCTCACTTTGTGGCGACTTCATACTTTTAAACAAGGTATTTTTGTGACTATCCATTAATTAAAGTAACCAAACAATCTCCATTATCTTTTATTTATGTAAAACCACCAAATGATCCAACATACTTTCCACCATGGAACCAACTGGAAAAAAGTATGTCTGTAGCAGCGGCCTATACAACGGAAAGCTCCTCAACACAACACAACACAACACAACAAATAAAGATAACCAGTTACCTTCCTTAAGAGCAAAACGTTTGCTGTATCAAAAGCAATACTTTAAAAAAAAAAATAGACTTCTCTATTAACAGTACAAAACATTTACTTTGGTGGAATGAATTCCACATTTTGCACCCGTGTGGCGCTCACTCATTGCTCTCGTTTGGAGCACATAACTCACCAGCTCCCAGTCGTTGCGCGACTCACCCATTGAGGGCGCTGTTACCGTGACATACGATTCTGTAGCTACTGAAGTCCACGCGTCACATGTCAGAGCTGTCCTACATGCTTTCTTCAGTGATTCCAGTGCTTTGCTTTTGGTCTCGTCGCAGAGTTCGGGAACTGCTTTCCGGGCAAAATACTTTCGCTTCGGGAGTTTGCATCTGGGCTTCGGCGTCCGCACCAGAGTATGAAAAAGCCCTGGTTGTTGACGACAGCATATGGATGTAAATCCTTAGCAATAAAGGCTGCGATGGATGATGAGATTTGTTTCGCCATTTCAGAGCTGCGGGGAGGTTTTGATAATCCCTCCTCGATTGTTCGCTGGTTAGCAGCAACAACCGGCAGAGTCTTCTCCTCCTTTAACCCGGGGTGGAAATGTGCGAGGTGCTGTCGCATGTTTGTAGCGTTACCACTGTACTTGATTCTGCTTTCATACGACTTACATATGGAGTAGGTTTTGTCAATGCCCTTTCCATTTTCATATCCATAAAAACCCAAATGCTTCCAAATGCTAGCTTTTAATCCTGATGGGTGAATCCCTTCCATTCATGCGCAGCGGTTGCGTTCCCGTCATTTAGTTACTATGAAACACAATCGTTTTTTGAACCTTTATGAATCCTAATCGAATCGCCACCCGTTGCATTGCGATGAATTTTGTTTTAAGTTTTAAAAAGGTAATTATAATTATACTCTTTTAAAAACATCATTGTATTTACTTGATACTAATGGAACTGGAGCTGATTTGAGCTAAATCTCATGCACTCGACCTTTAAGTGACAGGACAATGATAAGGTACAGTATGAACAGTGAGCAAGGTTTAATAGATGTAGAGGCTATTTTGGAAGGACTGCTCGGCCTGATGTGGTTACTTCACTTTGAATCTTATTGGTGGTTTCCAAGTGTTATTGTGTGAATTACAGCGTAGTTAATCATTACTCGTTATGTTTAATTCCTAATGACTTTTGAGCTAATTGGTAAGATTAAGACGGAGCAATCTTTTTCTAAAGCAACCATTATTCTTTCCTCATTGAAAAGCTTGATTTTCTTTATCTATTCCTGATTATCTATTGCACCCTCCTCCCTCGGATCTCCTGCTGATGTTTTTTTCAGAATTCTCTGGAAATCAGATTGGAAACTGCTTCATGTCCCTTATAAACTCTGCGTTTCCTTTTACGAGGGGACATAAAAAAGACGATCAGATGTTAACTTCTAGACTAGAGAGAAAACACACATCCTCGCTTCCCCTAAAATGAATGTGTATTTATTCAACATTGAGCGAGAACTCACCCCGGTCCAAAGAAAATACACTGCTTTGGGTCAACTCTTACCTTCTGTATTCGTGCCAACAACAGCAAAGGATCCCTTTACTTCTGAATATGTCTCACTACCAAAGTCATGAAAGAAATCTGCCCAACGTGGTCGTGTTTTCCACAGACCGTGGAAAAATGTCCTGTGTGTTTTGGGGGAAACTGCTCCACTGACCCACTTTATAAAATCACTCGCCTCTTTAACAGGAAAACTCCCATTGATGCTCAGCTCACTGGCGCACCGCTCAGACATTAGTCATATTCATCAACACACAGTACCAACTCCTCGATTACTACACCGCCATTTTTATTGTTAACCTGCAAACGACACAGGCACCCAGCAGGAAGGGGGGAACCGAAGGACTGCAAATATTGAGCTGTATAATAGGAGATACAGTCTTTAGATTTCAATGTATATGGTAATGTGTATTTGGCCACTCTTATCTAAGCCAGTCTTATCAACAGCAAGAACCTCAAGGTCAGTCAGGCTGAGGGGGTCAGAGGAGCTGTCCTCTGACCAGAGTGTCATAGGAAACTTCATGTGGAACATAGTTTACCTACAATACTGTGAAAATCAACTGCCATAACTTCTCATTAATATGAGGATTCACTTCCTTCCTTTTGTATGTTTTGATTCATGCCTTCCCATGTGGTTTTTGAGTCGTCCAAACGCAGATCCTACTCGACCTTAAGTGCGCGGCCCAAGGATGGAAACTGTGGCGCATACACAGGGTACTGCGGCCATTGTGGATCCAGCTGACGCGTTATTGTACATGCAGCAGAAATGTAAACCCAATGACATGATTAAAGAGTGCAATCCGGGCTTTCATGAATTCTCTATTATTTCAGTAATACATATTTAAATTTTTTTTGTTTTTGTGACTTGAATGGATCCCGTTTAGACCACTGTACTAATAAAGCGCTAAAACTTCGATATCTTGCCTATAATACTGCAAATCTCTCTGTAGCATTTCGAAACACAAAGTTTCAAGCACCCGTCACAAACACCTGTTCAGCCAATCCTCGTCACAATAATCTTGGCGGCAGCGTCGTCAGGGCGCCACGTCCATTCTGACACACTAAGTCCAGTTCATGCTATTTTGAAAAGTGCCATGCATGCATGATTAAGTTCCTCTGACCCATCCTCTTTTCATTGTAATGAAAAAAAGATCCTTAAGACGTGTACCATTGTGTAACATTGTCAAACTAATTGTGACTCCCTCATTGTATTTGTTCAGTAATCGTCCCTCTCTGTGTTCGCTCTCCCTCCAGAGTTACCGGCGGTGAGTTGTTTGAGGACATCGTTGCCAGGGAGTACTACAGCGAAGCTGATGCCAGGTCAGTGTAACACCCCAATGTGATGGTATTTCAGAATGACACATAAATGTACCTTTAAACCTTTAAATATTTGGCATCATGAAGGCATATTAAAGGAGATACACACTACAGCATAAATATTGAAGTGATTGCATCAACCTTGCAGCAACCAACAACGTAATAATAACCAATAACGTAATCCCTGCCAATGACATAATCATTTTGGCTGTTTTAAATTTAATAAAGCCAATGACGTAATAACATGCCAGTAATGTAATAAAATGTTTGAGCGAATAACGTAATAATATTTCGCCAATAATGTAATAAGTTATTATGCTATTGGTTGGGTATGATGTTATTGGCCTAGCATCAAAAAAATCCTTTGAACATGTAATAACTGCAGCTGATGATGTAATAACTTAGTACATTATGGGCTCAAACATGTTATTACATTAATGGCAAGTTATTGCGTTATTGGCTTTATTACATTTAAAATGGCCAAAATGTGTACGTTATTGGCTGTTATTACGTTATTAGTCGCTGTTAATACTACTACCACAGAAGTGCACATATTAAAGTTAACACACACATACACAAGAACACAAGCACTCAGCATTGCAGAGTAACACAGCACTGATCCATTGTCTCCTCTCGATCTGCCTTTTTTTTGCCCCAAATTCTCTTTTTTCCACATTTCCTCTTCTGTTGAAATTTGTCCTCTGATCATGGATCTTCTTTCCCGGTGTCGCCTCTTCTCTCGAGTTCTTCCCGACATCCACGCAAAAATTGACCCTCATTTGTTGTCATCCCAGAGTATCCACCATTAAATCTTCATCCAAGGCTTGAACTTCTCTTTTTCATGGATCAAAGTTGATAAAGCAGAAGAGTTCAAATACATATGTCAGGATCTTGTTAAACTTCAGGGATCAATTTTGCAGTGGATCTTTTTGATTATTGAAAACAATTTATTCTTCTATCTTAATTATTTCTTGTTTTTAAATTGATATGCATTATAGCATTATCATGTGAAGAGCATGCATGTTGCCTTTTGTAAAATGGCCTTAAAGGAACAGTTCAACGATGTGCTTTCTTTCAAAGTGATGTGTGAACATCCTCATGTCAGTGTTTTGAAATAAGAATGTTAATAGCTTTGCTTAACATAAAGACTGGAAACACAGAAACCTAAATATTACATTATTGTAATTGGTCAATGAGTTTGTGGTTTTGATACAAGGTGCGGTGTTAGAGATTTTTAAGTTTTAACTAATATTCAGTCAACTTTATGTGGAAAATGTTCTTTTCCTAGAATGAGACCCATATATTTTTCAATAAGGAGCAGGTCCTTTTTTATGAAAACGCAATGCTGTCCTTGGTTTGAGAGGGAAAGGTGATTTAAAGGGTTTTAAGCATTAATGTGCAACTTCAGAATTATATTTCACCAAATCTATGCATTAAAATGCGTAGTTAAGTATGTGAAATTAGATATTTCTTTTGTCCTTAGCTTTAATATATACATATATATATATATTATTGCTTTTCATTGTATCAACATTAAAAAGTGTTGATTCGAACAAAAACAATATAATGATTGTCAACCCTACATTAAACTAGAGGTGGAATCTGTGCTGTCATGTTAGCATAGTCGGGCTACCTTCTCTCCAACAGCAAAGTTTGGCCAACAGTCTACAATCTGGATCTGCAATCGATTGTCTCATCTCACTCTGAAAAGAAAGCCAACGTCATGTTTGCCAAAAATGTTGAACTGCCCCTTCAAACGCCTTCTTCTGTCAAACGAATTGTTGTTATTGGATGTGTTGTGGTGTGTTCTGTCTGCCTATTTCCTGAAATTTACCTGTTCTCCCTCTTCCTCTCCTTCTTGCTTCTGGCCTGGTCTCTCTCTCTCTCCTCCACAGTCACTGCATACAGCAGATTCTAGAAAGTGTAAATCATTGCCACATTAATGGCATAGTGCACAGGGACCTAAAGGTTAGTAAGTGACCACAGTGACGGTTAAGAAAGTCACAGGCCCGCACGCCCCGCGTTGCCTCGCCTCACTCCTCCACTGCCTGATCAGTCGATTAGTTAACCTTTCGCAGTGCCACCTCCTCCAAACCCCCCACCCCCCACCCCACCCTTCGTCTCCACCCTCACACACCGCCGTCTGACAGGAGCCTTTAAGTAGCCACTTACTGCAGGGCATTGTGGGCAGGTTGGATGGAGAGGAGGCGCTGGATTGTGTGTTTCGGGCTGGAGGCGGGGGCTGGTGGATCGCATCATGGCCTGCCCTCCCTTCTGTGCCCGGGCACAAATTGCATGTAGCATCTGTCCAAAGCCCATGCTGTGAAGGGGCCACTGAGAGAGCCAAGACCTGAGAGAGAAGGGTGGGGAGGAGAAACGGGGAGGTCATCAAGACTTTGCTGCGGCACCAGTGCACGGCACCTTCAAATCTGAACTCCGGCGCCATCTCTTTGTTATCAGTTTGATACCAAAAGTCTTCATTGCAACGATAGATTAAATAGTGTTACGGGATTTAGTGTCTGAACCCACAGTACCTCCACTGTCGATAAAGTTTTGGATTTTCCACTCACCGACAACTTTTAAAAGTCACAGACGGCAAGTGCCTAAATATTGGCGGATAATTATTTCCATGTGCAAACGTCAAAGGGCTCACCGACAAGTTGAATCCCCGACTAAATTTCTTGCGGTCTGAACCTCATTCTGAAAGTATGTGAGTCGCTGTTCTCGAGTCACAAGTCGCAAGTTGCGCATTGTGTGAGCTCCACAGCCATCTTCAGGCTTTGAGGGACACGCGAGCTTGGACACAGGCGTACCACGTAGACCCTCTCACACCTATAAGTGGATAAGTAGATTTCAATCCTGATTTTTTTGGCGGCGTAATCGGGCCGTTAAAGGTGCAGTGTGTAATATTTTGGTCATTTTTGTAGCTTTTGAAAAGATTGTAAAACAATAACATACTGACATTCTCATAAATGTATAGTCACGTCAATGTTTTATTTTTTTCCGTTTCGCAAAAATGAGCCCACTGATGTATATCTATGTATATGTATGGGGGCCGCCATGTTTTTACAGTCAGAGTGTTGCGTCATTTCAGTTTGAATGACAACTGAAGTCCACCGTAGGTTCTCCTGCACGCTCAGAAGGGTGAGAGTGAGGTGATGGATACAACATGCAACCTCACCTCTAGATGTCACCAAATCTTACACACTGCACATTTAGGCTTAGCTCACAGTGAACTGGTACCGATGTCGAGCAGTGGATTAGGCGACTTTGCAGTGGAGGTGGCGTGCGTAGCATCTAGTCTGTGACGCCATAAGCTTCAAGTCCAGCCGGTTGCGGACTGACCCGTTGCCCTCCCCCTCAGTCTCTCAGGGTCTGAATCTGGCCTCTCCAATTGGCCCGGAGCTAACACCGCTTCTGTTTTGAGACCCGGGGCTGAGTGTTGGCTGTGTTGTGTGAGTAGCAGACGATGGCATGAAGACAGCCATGTTGTTTTTTCCCCCCAGAAAATGTCACGGTGACAGCACCGACAGAAAAAATGTTCAGTGCATTTGAGAAAAATGTGACCAAATTGCCCATCATTATGGGCTCTGGCAGGGTCAGTTGCCACATTGCTGCACAGCCCCCCGCCCTACCACCACCACCACCACCACCATCACCACCACCATCACCCCCAGCTACACTAACACGACCAGCAGCCACCTCCCCCCTGGTGTCAAAGCAAGCTCACAGCCACAGACAGTTAGTGGTAGCTTGTCACTAACCCATGGCCCCCTGGTGTTTGCATGCAGTCATTGCATTCAGCAGATCCTAGAGGCCGTGCTCCACTGCCACCAGATGGGAGTGGTCCACCGTGACCTTAAGGTAAGTGGACTCACACAAGACAGGAGGCGAGATCAAAACTCCGTCTTTCCCACAATCCAACACACTCTTCCTCTTTTCTGTTTGAACTTCTTTTTTCTGTCGGTGCTTTATTTTAGTCTCATCTGCTCAATTTGCCTCGTAAATGTTGGCTCACACCCCCCAGGTCAGGTTTAAATAGTAAAATAGGAGCTTCATATTTCCACTGAGCAGGGAGTTAACACACAAGTCTGCTCAGAAAAATAATAATAATAGATAAATAAAATAATTAAACATTTTAGTCCGTGGGCCTTTTGTATGATACATACATACATGGTGAAGTTCCATATGAAAAGTGAAAATCAAAGTAGCTTAAAGGCAAAGTGATGATGCTGCTCACTCTTATAGATTGAAAGCCAAAGTGTCATTCTCCATCTATGTCATACTCAAATGCTGTTCTTATACAACAGTCAAACAACAGTGGACTGTGCATGAGATCGCTTGGTTTGCTTTCAAAGTAAAAGAATAGTTAGGCAGACGTGGCGAACCAGTTTTGCCTTGTAAGCTCTTTTTTCAGAAGGAAGGTAAATTACTTTTAACCAACCCTCTTCATGTATGACTTAAGGGGTTTCTTTTTCTTTTTGGCACTTTTTGAGATATGTGAGAAGTGGCAGCTGAGCCTATGGCCATCAAGACATTATTTGATAGTTTCCTCCCATGTCTCTGTCCATTTAGGCAATAGCAAAAGCAGGAATATTTATCATTTAATATCATGTATTTAGAAACATGCAGCTCTGATATGAGACTCTCTGTTAGAGTGAATTCTGCACAGACACGTTATGTCGCAAGCAAGCTGAAACCTTAAGATGAAATGGTGATGGTGTCTTTTTTTGCCGTTGTGCAAGGTAGTTCCTTGAAAGCAGGAAGACTCCAGAACGGCATCAAAGTCACAGCTACGTAGAATAGTCTCTCTGAAAGCAGCAAGCAGCGGAGGAGATTAAAGGTGCAGTGTGTAAAATTGGGTGACGTCTAGAGGTGAAGTTGTAGGTGGTATCCATCGCCTCACCCTCACCCTTCCGAACATGCAGGAGAACCAACGGTAGACTTCATTCATCATTAAAACTCAATAGATGTTCAGTACGTCCACTCAGGGCTACTGTAAAAACATGACGGCCTCCATAGAGAGGACCCGCTCCTCATGTAAATATACATTCGTGGCCTCATTTAAAGGTTATGGAAACAAATGAAAGGTGGTTATAAATTCATGAAATTGTCAGTATGTAATTGTCTTGTCATATTTTTTTTAGAAGTGACACAAATGACCGAAATCTTACACACTGCACCTTTAATTATGGGATTCGAAATAGTACAGAAGCACCCATGAGACCTGAGGCAGCACAGATTAGTCTACTGTTCAATAGGAAGATGGTTTGAGTCCTGTTTTCCCAAGTGTCTGTGGGTAAGATACTTGACCCCGTGTTACCTTTGATGACTGGCAGTGTATGAAATGTGTGTGTGTGTGTGTGTGTGTGTGTGTGTGAATGGTGTAATTTAAAGCAAGCAAGCCGGATGAGGCTTTAAGCTGAAATAAGACAGGACATGTCGTGTTGTAGCCTGTGAAGAGTGTTTTATTTTGGCGCTCAGCAGACCCAGCTCTCCTCTTTCCTCCAGCACACCGTGTGCTACCCAAATATTAGCGATGAAGTTGTTTGTGGAAATGTTTATAGGGCTTCGAATTGATGAACATTGTGTCCACAGTGGTCTTATTTGATTCCTCTTTACTTACTGGATTTGCCAATCAAATGAACCCGGAGTGTGTCTGAGGTTTGGGTTTACCATTGGGAATAATAAGCCTGCACTTTGCATTTGCCGACTGCTCGCTTCCTATAAACTGATTGGCTGTTGCCAGGCAGCTGCCACGGTTGGCTGCAGAAACACAAAAGACAAAACAAATATAACCAAAAACAAAGGAGCAAGCTGAACAAATGAGGTGCAGTGGCAAAGCCGTGTGTGTGTGTGTGTGTGTGTGTGTGTGTGTGTGTGTGTGTGCTCATGATTTTATTTCTCGATATAATGATTTTGAGCAGCACAGGCTTCCTCACAGACATACGACAAACACAAACTTGCACAATGGAAATCAATATGTTGATCATTTTTTGTATACCTCTGTGAGCCAGCTGTTGTCTCATGATGCATCCAGGAAACATAATGCAGAACTGTAAATAAAGACGATAGTGTAATATCAGACTCTCTGGGCCCAATAGGTTGTGTCCCATTGATTAGATTTTTTTAATTAAAAAGGGATTTTGGATTAATTCTCATTCTTTTATCAATTTTAATTCACTCTTCCTCGAAAATCACAGGAAATCCTATGTAATACAGGATAATATTTTCAAGGAAAACGTGCATCAGGCAACACGTTGGCATCAAGTGCAGTTAATATGTCAGCATGAGCAACCGGCCTCCAGATATTAGCCAGTAGGCTTCAGTCGGCCAGTAATTCCATTTACTTTATATCTCGCAGGATTCGACAGAATCCAGTTATAGCTAGAAAACACGCTGGAGCAAGGACGGTAAATAAATCCTGATGGATCGGATATGAACTGTGTTTGCTCACAAGTACAGAAAGTCAGTTGTGTGTGTGTGTGTGTGTGTGGTGGTGGTGGTGGTGGGGCGGTGGGGCGGTTGGGTGGGGAGGGGGGGGTTA
>JAFBJT010091185.1:0-11659 GCA_016785325.1 Chascanopsetta lugubris | reverse complement strand
GGGGGGAAGGTGTTGTTGTGGTGGGTGGGGGGGGGGGGGGGGGGGGGGGGGGGGGGGGGGGGTGTTGCGTGTGTGATTCAAAGCTGTTGCAACATCTCAGGAGTCGAATAACATGTCACCAGGTCCAGGTTCAGCAGACTGAGCTCCTTTCACCCCATTAGTAGCATCTGTGATGGTTTGTTGGCGTCTGAGCCCATAGCATCTTACTTTAGCGATTACAATTAGCCAGTCACATTGGTGAATTTATGTTCCACTGCATGATGTTGCGTTCACTCACACCAGTGTTGTTTTAACAATCAGGTGTTGTGCTGTACTGAAATAAAGAAAACATACTTGAAATGTTTCTATTTTATTTTGGAGCAAGCAGAAAAATCTGTTCCAATAATACCCCTGATTTTTTTTCTGTTTTCAAGTGTTTACGTGTGATGATGTGGCAGTTGTTTTCAAATGAACTAAATATATGTGATATTTCTTTTGGAATATCATACATCTTCAACATATAGAGATATACTCATTAAAACAACCAAATGACCATATCATACCGTATCAACATCTAACAGAAGATTAAAATGTTTTTATTTTTTTAAATCTTTTTATGTTAGGGTTAGGGTTATAAGTTAGGCATCGTAGACTCGAATACAAACAAAGCCTGAAATCATTCTAAACACGTCGTACTTCCTTTCCTCTTGTCCTTCATTTGACCTTTTTTTTTTTTGGCCTGTCCACTTGGTTACACGGTTGTTATCCAGGGCCGGGATCGAATATGTTCGTGGTAGAGCGAATCAGGGTTGAGCATTTTGCAATGACTGCATGAAGTTGATGGATGCATGTATGCATACTCCTTCTTCCTTTCCCCCTGTCGCACCCTCATCCACCTCTGACCTCAGCATGCCCTCCTGACCTGCACGAGTCAGGATTTCCCACATGCAACACTAACGGCTTGTGCGTCCTCGAAACACTCGCGCTGACCGATGAAGGGTGGTGACTACCGGTGGAACTCTCTGGATCAAACAGAACTGATGATGTCAAATAACATGCATAAGATGTGAACGTTGTGTATGGAGAGCAATTTCAGGCATAATTCACTCTGTGCCTGTCACATACATCAATGTATGTATTTTCATTCAATGAGGATATATTGTCTATACCAGTGTTTCTCAACCGGTCCGGGTTCGGGACCCACCATCATCCTCGGGCCGCGTCCCAGTTCGAGGAACGTTTTCAACTACTCATTTATTTAATGAAAAGATGGTGCAGTTTGACCAGAGATTATACAGAGTATCACACAACAATGTGTCGATAAACAAAAACAACCAACAGGTGTCATTGTTGAACTTGTCTTCGTCATGATCAATTAGCATATGAAAACAGACTTTGGGTTTTCTTCAATCTGTAAATTGGCAGGTGTCTATTAGCACCATCGCCACCTACTGTGAGGGAGTGTGAAGAGACGGCACTGTCGGTCAACGGCCCATGACCCACAGAAAACAGGTCTGCGACCCACTTTTGGGTCGCAACCCACCAGTTGAGAGTCACTGGTCTGTACCAAACCTCTCGACAGTATCCAGGATCTGGCCAAGTTACGTTCGAGATCGCCTCAAAGTAATGTCCTGGTTTGTCTCACTGTTCAGTGCAGGCAGTTAGAGGCGAGCTGATTTTAGTTTCTGTGGGACATGCACTGAACTCCAGAGGTGCTGCATGAGCGAGGGCAGATGTTCGACTGAGAGCTCCTGAGTCATTCAAGATTTTTTTTTACTGGCTCCCCAGTGATAGTCAGTGATGGTGCACAGTGTGAGATGCTCCGCGTGATTCGCTGCAAGTGAGCAGGGGGTTGATTACCTTTTTTTAAACACATGATGAGACATAGGAACGGCAGCAGAATGATCACGCAGTAATTCACTCCAGGATTTGTTGCCGCTATCTGGACAGAGAAGCTCCTGTTCTGGTGTACGCGTGTGAACAGCAATCTGTCATCCAGAGATGCTTCGCACACGGACATCTCTTGAAATGTCATTAATCAAATGAACCAAAAGCATTTCTGAAAAATTAAAGTGTACTTTTAAGTGAGGGTGGAATGTTCAGGACAGTGGCCTCAAAATTGCAATGCTGACGATATTTTTCCAGTCACGCAGAGGTAGTGGATTGTTAACTTTGTATTTTGTGAATTCTGAATTTATTTTGTGTAATTGCAGATTGTTCTGGCCTGAGTCTGTGCCCATATAAATGATGGGAAATTAAGTTGGTTAATAAATATCAAGTCTAAAACAGCAAGAATCCAAACAGCATTAAAACAGTTATTCTTTGCTAACAGTCACCTCGGTATTAAATCTGGCTTTTTTTCTTCTCTCATCAAATCAGGCTGCGGTTCAATGTCATTCTGAACGTATCTGAATCAAAGTAATTTGATGGCGTGAACGTATGTGACAGTGTCAAAGTGAATTATGATTACAAGGGATTCATTGTTCAAATCTGCTGACGAATGGTTGAAGAGCCCCTCCCCTTCCTTCTCTTCCACAGCCACAGCATCAGTCTCCCCTCCTTCCTCTAGATCAGTGGTTCTCAACCCGCTCTGGGTTCGGGACCCACCATCACCCCTTAACAACGAGCCGTGACCCAATTCAAGGAACATGTTCAAGCACTCAGAATATCACACAAGAGTGTCATGATGAACAAAAACGACCTGCAGGTGGCGACGCTAGAGATGTTACCTTTTTCACACAGTCGGCTGCATTTTAATGTCGTCAGTGTCGAACTTGCCTAACGCTATGGTCAGGTAGCATGATGCAAACAGACTTAGCAGGTTTTCTTCTGTCTGTGAAATGGCATGTATTTATTTGCATTACATGGCATCATCGCCACCTACTGTTTAGGAGTGTGAATAGACGGTACTCTGATGCATAAAGACTCCTCTACAAAATAAAAGCACAGGATTTTTAAGGCCTGCAACCCAATGATAACAGGTCAGTGACCCACTTTCGGTGGCGATCCCCTAGTTGAGAACCACTGCTCTAGACACCTAGAGTATCTGTCAGACTGGACTCCTGCTACACTTGTATGACAGTATCCCTTAAGATTACTGCACCTGTACTAACTTCCCCTGTAGTGTCTAAATTGACTGTAACCCAAACAGTAGATTAACCGTCTTTACGTCAGCCGTTGTAACCATAAGATGGTGTTGCTCTGTAAAAGCAAGGTACTGAAAGTGTTCCCTTGCGTTCTCTCGACCCCAAGCCAGAAAACCTGCTCCTCGCCAGCAAGTTGAAGGGGGCAGCGGTTAAACTGGCAGACTTTGGCCTTGCCATCGAGGTGCAGGGAGACCAGCAGGCATGGTTCGGTGAGTAGACACTCTTCATACCATGTAGCAGTGGTAATGCATGCGTTTCTAAATGTATGAAACAAACTGGACACCATGCATTTTTTCCCTTTGGCCTGAATTGGCCAAGCAAGTTCTAGTGAAACTTCTGCTGCCCAGAATGTACATTCATAAACAATAGCAATCATTTTCTTGTGTTACATCATAAAAAAAAAAAAGATGTTTTCTTTTTTGCACTACTCCTCACGTCACCTGCGTCATGGAACAGTTCTCAATCATTTGATTGAAGACACATTTAAATTTCTGCCCCAGTTTGCATCGTCTTTAAACAGAAAAATCAGATGAAGATCGACATACTATATGTGCCAATTTAATCACTCGGAGCCCAAGAAACTCTCCTGTCACATCACACCTATCTAAAGGGACTGGGTGTAGCACGGTTCCAGGCTCTCGTATCAAGCTTGGATTGGGTAGATATCAGGTCTATTTCTCTCCCTAGTCCCTGGAGAGCAGAGAAATAATTGGCCCGCTCCCCGAGCTCCAGCCACACATAGTGGTCTGACTTTAGTACAAGTGCACTTTGTTTTAAAGTAGGCTTCATATTTGTGGTTGCGAGCACTTCGTCTTACCCACAGACGGGTGTTTCCCTTTAACCACGCCTCATAAACCTAATTTTATGGGAGCGACATGAAGAGTTTGTCCATGTGGCGGGCAACAGGCTTCTAAAATAAATCAGAAAGGGATGGCTTGGGGTTTAAATTTGGCGTGTGTGGTTGTTACAGGTTTTGCAGGGACACCAGGGTACCTGTCTCCAGAGGTGCTGAGGAAAGACCCTTATGGAAAGCCAGTGGACATGTGGGCCTGTGGTAAGATTCCGCAGCTTATTTCATATGACTCCTGGTGCTTCTTGCACAGGTAAGCAACTTTTACCTGAACGACCATGGCCCCGCCTTCAACACTGGCCAATTCATACTGCTATCCTGAATCTGTCTCATCCCACTGACGCTCAAGAGTTTTTGGTTTCAAATGCAATGATTGATCATATGGTGATTCTTTACGTTAAAAGTAACGTTTATTACTGTCATGTGTGCGTATAGGTGTGATTCTCTATATCCTGCTGGTGGGATATCCACCTTTCTGGGATGAGGACCAGCACAGACTCTACCAGCAGATTAAAGCCGGAGCCTACGATGTGAGTTTGACAGCATATGTAGCCTATAATCAAAACAAGATGATGTGTATCAGTGAGTGAGAAGAGGTATGTGGTGGTCTGTGGCGTCTCCCCCCGAACAGTTCCCCTCACCCGAGTGGGACACGGTGACTCCGGAAGCCAAAGACCTGATTAACAAGATGCTGACCATTAACCCAGCCAAGAGAATCACTGCCACAGATGCACTCAAACACCCCTGGATTTGCGTATGTCTCACACACACATGCACACACACACACACACACACACAGCATATAGTCTGTTCCTCATGGGTCGAGATAAATCCACTCATTTCCTATGTGTTTACAGCAACGCTCCACTGTGGCATCAATGATGCACAGACAGGAGACTGTGGAGTGCCTGAAGAAATTCAATGCCAGGAGAAAACTCAAGGTAAGGGCTTCTGCACACCATCGCCCCCCATTTTGGACCCAATTTCTTAATGTCACAAATTTAAAATGTCACTCATATCAGATGATTGCGGTTATGAACTGCAACAGAACACCGAGCAATTGTTGATGAGAGCAAGCTGATTGGACAGCGACACCAACCAGGTGTTGGGTTTAGTCAGAGGAAAGATGAATTATCGTTAAGTCAGAAGAGATTAACATTTTGTCTTTTGCTATTTGTAATATTTGCATACTGTAGCTCACGCCAAACAGCTTGTGCAGTGGTTCTTCCAAATGGCTTGGTCTTTGGTCGTCCACACCATGTGTTCAACATTGGATTCTTAGTGAATTATTGTGATTCTTAGTATGATTGTGATATTTCCCTGAATAAAATTTAGACTTCACTGGATTATCCCTTCAGGGGATCAGTGTGACATTGCAGTTTGATATCGAACAATTGTATGTCCCGCAGTAAGAATAACAACTTTAAGACAATTACAAATAAGATTCAGTCGATACAAAATATAATTTGAGGATTTAATTTGTGAATGTAGGGGAAGTGATGGAACTCCAACCACTGTAAAAGAGACGCACTTTAATGGCTCACGGCTCACTAGTGGTCAAAAGTGGTATGACGGGTCAATTAGAGCTTTCATTGAACATCAACGCCTATAATATGTCACGGTGTATTTATTTACGAGGTAATGATATTTGTAGCTCATGGCTTAGTATCAAAACATTGTACCCGTAAACATTTCTCTATTAAAAAAAAACATTTAAGGCAGTTATTGGCATTAAGATGATTAATGATTAATCTATAAACTTTAATGAAATACATTTTTTTTTGGTCTTTCCCCACAGGGTGCCATCCTGACCACCATGCTTGCCACTCGCAACTTCTCAGGTAGGAACCAAGCAGTCATCAAGCAGACACGAGGCCACATTCTAGCTTTTAGTATGAAAGAAGGAAGTTCCACCTTTATTGTATTACATAGTGCAGATGTTTTCTGGCCTTTAAATAGAGAGTGAATGACCACATCAATCGATAAAGTCCCATCTATGCGTCGCCTAAAGGGCAAAACGTTAAAACCGAGCCGAATATTATTGATTGTTTTCTCTTCATGACAAATGATGGGTGAGTTTGTGCTCTGTTCCTTCATGTTTCTTTCATTAGCAGTAACAAATGAACCATGAGCTTCTGTCAGTGTTTACTCATGTTTTTCTTCCTTCCCTATCTTGTGTGATCACTCGTGGAAGGTAAGAGTCCCCCGGTGCCGTCTCGACTTCTCTGCAATGCCATGCTAACTCCGTTGTGAAGCATGACATGTCACACAGCTTTTTGCTGACTAAGACTAGCAGCCATGTTGGAGGTTTATCGGCTGAATGGGCCGAGTGCATTCTTGTAGTAAAGTTACATTATTTCTGACTTCTGACAATCTATGAAAATAAATAGATAAATACAAAACAAAAATATATATATAAAAAAACATATATATGTATATATACATATATATGTATATATTAGGGGTGTAACGATAGACAAAAATCATAGTTTGCTACGTACCTCGGTTTTGAGGTCACGGTTCAGTTCATTTTTGTTACAGTATGGGAACAAAATGCAAAACATAAACAGCTGCATTTGTACCAATGTTTTTTTGTCGTTCTTGTAGCAGTGATATTCACACATACACTCATTAGTGGATTACCTATGGACTTAGACTTAGAGAAAAGATTAGAGAAAAGATTGAATATATATATATATATATATATATATATATATATATACCGTATATATATATATATATATATCATGGCTAATGCTACCAGCGAGATTCACTTCTAGAAAAACAATTACATACTCATATTTTTTAGGAATTTATAATAAATATAAATGTTTTATTTTTTTCCATTACCCTTAAATGAGCCCCATTCATGTGTATTTACATGAGGAGCGGTTCCTCTTGATGGGGGTCGCTATTTTCACACAGTAGCCCACAGTGAACGTACCAAGCATCTTTTGAGTTTTGAACGACAAACGAAGTCTTCCCTGGGTTCTCCTGCATGTGCAGAAGGGTGCGGTGATGGATACAGAGTGCAACTTCACCTCTAGATGTCACTAAATCGTACACACTTGCACCTTCAAACAGGTGAACGAAATGACTCGCTGTGTACCTTTTCACATTCCTCTCAAATTTTTCCTCCAGTATGGCTGCTAGAAAATGTCTGACGTCACGGACAAGCTGCTGCCTGTGAATCAACCCTAACTGCACATGTCTGTGGTTTGACAGTGAAACTTACAAAGAGTTCTTCCATCCCTGCCACTACCATCGTCTCGAGTGTTTGCATGACGCACGTCGACACTAAGTGTTTAATCGACTGACTGGAAATCATCTGCACACATGATTTCACCTCATTCTTAAGAACGTGTTTGTGTTTCGTAATGTGTTTGAGGAGACGTTTAGTCTGTGTTCACATCACCAGCAACAATGTTCAAGTCTGATTTAGTGTACGTCAGGTATATGTCACACCTTTCTTATTTGTGAGAGATCATTCACAAATAGACGGCATCACGGTTAATCAGAACTGTCTGGCCGTCTGGATTCTCCATATGATGTCTTACTCACGTTGCACGGCCACGTATATGCAATGCATTTCGAAATCCACACGGCCCTGAATAAATCAGATCTGAGTTGCATGAATGGAAAAAGTCAGATATGAGTCATTGCAGCCTGGTAATCTGAATGTAGGCTTTGAGTGAAAGTGGGCGGAGAACAAAAAAGCGAGGCTAAAGGGATGGTTCCCTGGACGGTGCAGTGCCAACAGTCTCTCCTGTAGTCTCATCTAGAGAATCGAATTCCCCGTGCCGCACTAATGATGCAGGAAGTTTCATTTCATCTCCCGGCTTCATTTGCATTTTTCTCTTCTGCTTCCAAGAAGGAGCCTCTGTAAGGTTACAAGTAATTGGCCAACCTTGAAAAAATGTGTGTGTATGTGTGTGTGTGTGTGTGCATGTGTCTGCGTGTATGTGTGTGTGTTCATTCCAGCTGGCCTCTGATTTCCTTTCATTGTTTTTTCTCCCGACAGCAGCCAAGAGCCTGCTGAACAAAAAAACGGATGGTGTCAAAGTAAGTGAAGCTTCCATTTCACTCCTCACAGTTCTCATTTCCTCTACGGAAAGTCTACATGTCCCAGAACACCGTTTCATACTGGTATAGGCACTGCACATCCCACTGCACATCCCACTGCACATCCCACTGCACATCCCACTGCACATCCCACTGCACATCCCACTGCACATCCCACTGCACATCCCACTGCACATCTCACTGCACATCCCACTGCACATCCCACTGCACATCCCACTGCACATCCCACTGCACATCCCACTGCACATCCCACTGCACATCCCACTGCATCTCAGCACATTTTGCCTTGTGCGGTACTTTTTTTCAAGTGATGTCACCTAAATGCTGAAATGTTGTGTTTGTGAGTGAACAAAGCAACACAACACATCCGATTGGGACACAAGGTAGAAGAGGGAAGTTTGTCTTTCCTGACTGGATGTGACGCATTCCTCAACAATGATCCCGCTCTGACATGAGTTTGTTGTCTCAGGGCAGGAAGGTGTTGGAATAAGTGGTGGCTGAATTTATGTGTGTATGCGTACGTTCTCTCTGAGGACCTATAAGAGGACAGGCCTTACGGAATAAGGACATTTAGGGAAGGTGAGGACTTGATTTTAGAATTAGCTTCAGGGTTTGTCATTTGCTTGTGACAGTTACATTGAGATAAGGGCCTTGGTGACACTTAACAATAGAATATGACATAACGTTTTTAGTGATCCCACAATGGGGAAGTTCACGTTACAGCAGCTCACAATAACATTAAAGTGCACATTACATCATGTAACTTCACCACTAGATGTCACCAAATCTTACCCACTGCACCTTTAAGTTTTGTTTTACAATAAAAAAAGATGTGCTGGTAAATAGCCAAATTTGCCAATAAGCACTTAAACTAGACTACTGCCTTTTGGGACATTCAATGTCATTGTGCCTTTTTCCGAGGTTGGCGACCAAGAACTCATGTGACATTAGCATAGTTCACTAAGAGTTTTTATTACTTTTTAGCATCTAATGATCAGACTCATGCCTTGAATATCATCAAAGTAGTGTCCGTTTTTGAAGATTATTTTAATACCCTGCTGGCTTATTGGTTAGAGGACACGCGAAAACAGAATGTTTAGTTCTACCCACAAAATAGGTCATCCTCTCATCTCTATGGTCACTCACTTTTAGCCCTGCTTTGGTCTCCCCCACCTCCTGAGGGGGAAGAAGGACCTGGTGCTTCAAGCTGACAAAAACTTTGTTCACCGGCTGCTCTCTGACTGTCTGTCTGCTGTTCGCTGCTGAGCAGGTGGCACTCGATGTAACAGAGCCAGTTTTTTTTTTCGTTTTTTTTTTAGAATAATGAAAACCAGACATCTGGTGGAATCAAGAGAGCGGAGAGGCTGAGGGCTTTCAGTCAGTACACTGTGAAACCAGTGAAGCTAAAAGAAGCAAAGTAATCCTCTGAATTATTCTTCATGTTGGTTGTCGCTTGAACCTCTATATTTTAATCAGAACTGCCTTCATCACTGATGTTTCTGATGAATGTGCATGCTCATTGGTACGTTTGTCAATGACAACCCTAATTAAAGGTATAGACATTTACACTAAAGTGTTACAATAACATGTTGGTTGTATAGTTGGGTGGTAATTTCCATGTTGTTGTGCTGCGGCTGCTCAACACAGAAAAGGAAGACGGACAGTACAGAACATTTGAGGGTAGGCCTGAATTTGCTGTCGCTTCCAACCAGACCTGCAGTGGGTAGTAATAGGTAGAAATAGAAAGGCAGGCTGGGGAAGCACTATGTCCAGGATTTGAAATTATAAATATGCAGCAGTAAAAATTAGAACATTTCTGTCAACATTTAAAAATGAGAACATTTCCGTCAACATTTTTGACTATTACAGTGACTTATATAGTGCCTCTCCCAGTCCCAACTTTAAACGATTAAACTCCCTTCTGGTCCCGAGCTGATAGAAAATACATCTGTAGTTGTCATTATCTTGTAGACATACAGTTGAATTAGAGCTCAAGCTTAAGCATTGTAGTTTTCCACATGTTGTTTTGAAGAATCACAGTTCTTGATCTGTTTGTGTGTTATTTTTATCCAAGCCTAAAGTTCACATGATTCTAGGTTTGTGAGGCCAGATAACAACACAAGATGGAGGAATTGTTGTTGCCAAAAAAAAGAAAAGAAAAAAGAAAATGTGTTCTTGAAAATGTGTGTGTCAAACTATTCATGACAGGTTCAACCCAACAGCAAATGGGTTCACTCAAGTGACATGCGGTCAGGGGAGGCAAGGGAGGCGGAGTCTCCCCTGTCATGACGACAGGTCATGAAAAATAAGAAATAATTAATAATAAAAATGTAATCGGTAATCACGTTAAAGGTACAGTGTGTAGGATCGTAGTGAGGCAAGGCTGCAGCAGGGAGTGCAATGCACCTTCACGGCCACAGCTGCTAAAATCAACCATTATTCTGAAAACTTCTCCTTTCAAAGTAACTTCAAAATAAAAACATACAAACAGTACATAAAAGGTGACCACTGTATTTATCGGACAGAAACAAACAAACTATAATGAGCTTCTTTGAAAGCAACGCAACGGTTGAACCTCTTGATATATAGGTCAAGTTTACAGCTTGCATAAGTTCTGCAAAAAATAAATGCAAACACATGTTAATCCATGTTTGATTTCTCTGACCCTGCACCTTCTCATTTTCCAACTTTTCTTTTATCCATTGTAACACTGTTGATGTTGCAGACTATTCGATTCTTTCATGTGGTTCTTGGACATAAAACGGTCACGTCACCCTGCAAAAGAACTCCTGTCACCCTCTTGACAACAAATTTAGCACATGTAACGCTAATTAGCTATGGTTAGCATGTTTATATCCCAAATTGATAGGGCAAACATTACTCTTTAAATATCATCGTGGCAGTGTTGTAATTCGATACATGTGATATTGGCAATTACCCGACAACTTTGCCGCTTGCCTGGCTGCAAATTCCTGGTCTTGTCTAAGTGTAACGTGAGGGGATTACGATCCATATTCAAGCCATATGGCGTGTAATCTCCTCAAACATTTCTTTGCGGTCGCGAGTGCAAAGTGATAAAACCGTCAAGTCAAATGAGAACTTCAATGACTTCAAAACGAAACTGTCATACCAGCTCAGGAAACGGTCTTGATGTGGCTGGAGTTTCAGTGGATTCATTGGATGACTTGTTTTTCTCATGTCTTCTTCTAACACTCTTGTCTTTGCAGAAGTTTGTTTTATGTATTGTTGAGTAGACTGATCACATCACACCCTAATCAATCTGATGTTGGGTCAAACGGAGGTTGCCTCCCCCCCCAACCCAGCGGTTGCTCGCCGTCGGGTTCGGACACTAAGCTTTGTCACTTCTGCCCTGTCCTGCCTGTCTACCTGTCTGTCCACTTTCTAGATCAACAACAAGGCCAATGTGGTCACCAGCCCCAAAGAGCCTGTTCCCACTCCTTCTCTGGTACACTGTCCGCTTGCCTTGTTGTCCGCATGTGTGCATGACTGTCTGTATCTTACATCTGTGCTCATGGAACTCTTCTTCTTCGGTCGATCTCTTTAGCTCTCTCTCTTTATTGCTGGTGGTGTTTGATTCCTT